>JABXWE010056959.1:0-10925 GCA_014611495.1 Limonius californicus | reverse complement strand
TCATGTCGAAACAAGAAGGAATGGGTACAATTTGTTATTATTAATTTGATTTATATTATTTCTGTGTTAATTATAAATTTCTCACAAAAATGTGTAAAGTCTCCTTTCTAGGAAGAAAACAACAAAATTATGGCGCAATCAGTAATTTCGATAAACTAGCTATAGGGCTTTCAGAATTTATTGCAACAGCAATTTTGGTATTTGTTGCTTGCATGGGATGTGTTCCAGGTGTACGAAATAATGAAGTTCTACTGCAACAAGCTGCACTTACTTCTGGACTTGCAGTTATGATTACTATTTTTGTAAGTTTCTAGTTCTAATTATAAGCATGAATGTATAATAGATACAGCGAAGTGTGGAGAACTTTGTGGTTTAATAACACTTAGGACAGGTCTTTCAATGTTCTGATAAAAGCCTCCGACAGTTGTCAGGCGGTATAACTAACCCCTAGGATAAATGTACCCGACAGCGTTTTTGCATGTTTCAATACAACTTATCCTACTAGTTAGGTGTCGGCCAAATTCTTACTGGTTAACTACCACTGGGACTAAAGAGTGTGGGGAATTTGTAAAATTTATCTATATATTAGTTACTACACCAGGAAAATAGTATTAAATTTATAAACAATTTATTTACATTTACATCCGCGCATAATGTTTCGTATCGCCTCGTATACACTCGTAGCTGCCATATCCTGCCAATATAGTACTGTCGGCTGCTTCTACTATCCGATAAGTTTAATCCGACGTATACTATCGGACGATTGAAAGACAGAAAACCGTATGAAGGAGGATAAATTTGATTGTTACCTTATCTAGAACTTTATCCGTACATTGAAAGACCGGCCCTTAATAACAAAAAGTAATTAAAATTAAAAATAAGTTTTAAATCGTCCGCTAAGCTAAAAGTCATTAAAACATAATTCCATTGTTTTGTTAACCAATTGAACTCAGGGTAAGTGGCGTTGCAAAACTGATAAATTTAGGCTAAATTTATTTAAATTTAATTATCTTCGTTATTATTGCAAATCTATAATCCTTCAACTTATAATGGTGAGGCTCTACACGCCATAAAGGGGTTTGACCTGCAAGGTGGAAGGTCAGAGCTCCGGTATGTTTGCTCTCACACCTGGTTGTTGCCTGCCAAATTCATCACATATGGTAATGTGGTGAGCATCACCCAATGGACAACCGCGTTATTATCCCTTGTTCATTCGAACGCAGGTACCCGATTATCTAACGTAAGTGGGTAGGTCGCCCGCCAGGCATCGAGCCTGAGATATGTTCATTTGTTACATTTTATGTAAAGTTCTATTTTGAAACATGCGTAACTAATATAAAGTGCCAAACAGTTCATCAGTAAAAAGGAACTGCACGACTTTTTAAAGGCTATAACATATTCTTAACATACAAATTCTAAATACATTTTTTTTATGGCGAGGCTCTGCGCTCCATGAAGGAGTTTGGCCTGCTGTAAGGCGGAAGGTCAGAGCTACCGCATCCTTGCTCTCACACCCGGTTGTCGCGTATTAAACTCTTGACACGTCGTGATGTGGTGCGCAGCACGCATTAAATTACCGTATTATTACCGCTTGTTCATTTGAACACAGGTACCCAATTATTTAAAGCAACTGAGTAGGCCGCCTGCCCGGCATCGCGGCGGGGATTTGAACTCCCGACCCTCCGCACCGGAGCTCAGTGCTCTAACCACTAGACCACACTGGCGCTTAATTCTTCAAATTAAGTACATTATTTTCAGAAAATGAATTAAATCTACTTTCAGCTTTTTGGCCATATATCCGGAGCACATGTTAATCCTTTAACAACGATTTGCGCTTTAATAGTTGGACAGATACCCTTAATTTTAGCACCGATTTACTTCGTGGGTGAATTTCTGGGCGCAATAGTTGGTTATGGATTGCTGAAGGTAATTTCCATTAGAAGAGACGTATACCAATGAGTTTATATTTAATTTTCAGTTGGTAACGCCAGCGATGTACATGAGCTTTGAAGATGGTTCACATGGTGTATGTACAACAGTTCCTTCAAAGGAATGTACGCCATTGCAGGTATCTCTTTTATTTAAAAGTTAAAAGGAAATTCCGGTAAGGAAATTATTTTGTGGGGCTCGTAAAAATGTTCCCGCTTTAATGTTTACTTTACTGCCCTTCTTAAAAACACTTCAACTTTTGCAGGCGGTTCTCGTGGAAATTCTTCTCTCGCTAATTCTTTCATTTGCGAATTGTTCAAGTTGGGATTATAGGAATGAAAATAAGAGCGACTCTTCGCCCTTAAAGTTCGGCTTTCTCGTTGCAGCACTAATTATGGCTGGAGTAAGCTGGTTTAGTAATAATAAACTTCAACATTTTGATACCGCTACTAATTTTTAGGGACCCTACACGGGAGCAAGCATGAATCCCGCGAAAAGTTTCGCCCCAGCGTTGTGGAATAATGACTGGGAAAAGCAGTGGGTCTGTATAATCCTGCTTTTATCTTATAAAAGGCAGACGGTGGAAATCTAAATTAATTTTCAGGTTTATTGGGTTGGCCCTCTAACGGCTGCGCTTTTGGGAGCCACTTGTTACAGAATCTTTTTTCTGAGAGGTAAATCTTCATTAAAGGTGGACGACCCTCTTAAATTGTAACGAGTTGATGGAATGCAATAGGTTATTATTTAGGAATGTATAGTTTGATAATTTAATGTTGTTATATGTATAAAATTATTATAAATGCATTATTTTAGGATGACAAAGTTTTTGAATTTAAAAAGGTCTACATAGAGCGTTTTATAAAGCGGAGAATAACACTAAGGTAACATCTAACTCAGAAAAGAAAATTGCCGATTTGTTTTCACATAAATCTGCTTCCTTTAGGGTTATTTCGGAGTGATCATTTCCGTGAATGTTTCATTCCAACTGTAATGAACCCAGAAAGAGAAAAAAGGGAAAGAACCGAAACATCTATTTTCGCCGATTTAACTGGATGGACTATTTTAAAAGTTTGTCTGTTTCTGAATCACTGCACTCTCGAACAATTTAGTTTTTGACTGAAACTTAAAATATAAATCTACATATACAGTGTAGTAAAAAGTTCTGCATCGCCCAAGAAAATAATTATTTTTTGAGGTTAGCTTAATTTTTGTCATAGTTTCCGAAAATTACTTAAAATATTTGATTTGACTATAACAATAACTTATCTCTTAATTAGGGACTTAAATCTCCATAAAAAACAATTAAGGAAAGTCCTTTGCTAAAATCGATAATCAGTTATTCGCGCATTGTCTAATGGGATCATTAAAATGCATTTAACATGAAACATGAAAGCATAATTAAGAGAAATACTTATTATGTTATGCAGGTACTATGGATTATTCAGTTGAATTTTGCATGTCCTTAACCGTGGCAAAATGCCATCCGAAAAAAAATCGTTCTAATTATCGGATGAAAAACGATATGAAATAATTTTTCGTCATAATTAAGGCGCTTCCAGTCGTGAAAAAGCTATGAAAGTGCAGTGTAATCTATAAACAGTTATTAGAGTGATCAAAAAATACTCTGAGTCGGGAAAAATTGAAGATAAACTCCGCAGGGGCCGTCTGCGAATAAACATTATTGAGAGACGACAGTGTATTGCGGAGGAGGAGCCTGGCCGACAGAAGTGTTAATTCTACAGATTTAACCAAAATATAGCCCGAACTACTGGTGTAAGTGTATGAACTTCTAATGTAAGACGGAGACGTCTTAAGTCTGGACGTAGGGGTTGCAAAGCTCGGAAGAAACCCCTCCTATCAGAAAAACAAAGCTCGTTTGAGATGGGCAAAGGATCATCGCCATTGGGCCCCAGAACAATGGCAGAATGTATTATTTAGCGATGAATCTACCTTTAACATAACAAGCATGCTGGAAACACATATGTTAGAAGATTTCCTGGAGAAGAATTTTCACGATAGTGTGTTCTGCCAATAATTAGACATTCAATGTCTGTCATGATATGGGGCTGAACGTCCGCTGAAGGTGTGGGTAGACTGCATGTATATCTGACATGATGAATGCAACCCCATACATTGATGTGAGAAAAAGTGGAATTAATAGAATCCCTAATTGATGCCGGGTATCGCGGCATTACGAAGGAAGAATTGTAAAAACTCATGAATTCTATGCCAAAAAGGTGTAAATTAGTTATTAAAAACAAAGGATGTCCTATTAAGTACTAAAATAGTTTAAAAATTAATTAGTGTGTATTGTAATAAACGTTTAGGTGTAGACTACATTATTATATATAATGTACAATATTTCTGTGTTTGTATTTAAGTACCTAGGGAAATATGAGCATACTAGGTAATATGAGCACATTTGCAACATTGAATTAAAAATGCTCACGCTGGCGACATCTGTGGTTGAGTTTGTTGTTTACTTCCTTAGTGTGCCATAGGAAACGATTAAACCGCGACGTCGCTAAACGTCATTTTGGAGATGTTTACGTTTGTACGTGCAAAAGTTCATGTATGTTAAGATTATTTTACAGGCTTTGTAAAGATTATAGCGTAAAAGTTATTATTGTGGCTGTGAGTTAATTTGATCTGCGAGTACAGATATCATTGTTGCATCGATTGTTGAAGGTAAGAAACTGTTATCATCAGTCATTTTTCGTGCAATTAATTTCTAGCCAAACATTGTGGTTTTGGGTAATATGAGCATAGGCTAACCTTCGGTGCTCATATTACCGTTAGGGCCAAAGACAATAAATTTAATTATTAAAAATTTGTTTTAAAGGGATCCACAATACAATAATGCCTAAAACTCGTATGAAGAAGGGTATAAGATCTAGTTGGTCCTCTGACAGCATGAAAGCTTGTTTTAGATGAAGAAGTGTCTGATAAAAGGGCTGTAAGTCAATGTGGAATTCCACGACAAACATTAAGGCGTTATTTGGAAAAAACTCGTCTTGGTCAGGAATTTTCTTTGAAGGAAAAATTGGGACGGAAGAGTGTGTTAACATTAGAACAGGAGAAGGAATTAGTCCAAGTACTTCTTGATATAGAGAGAAGGCTGTTTGGTGTCAGTATGAAAGACGTAAAAAGATATGTCTTTAAGTATTGTGAACAAAATGGCATCAATAACTCTTTTAATAAAAATAGACAATCAGCAGGTGATTTACGGATTTCCTTAAAAGACACCCACAAATTTCAGTCAGAAAACCCGAAGCGACATCTATGCACAGGGCCCTTGGGTTTAACAAAACTAAAGTCCAATTATTTTTCGACAACTTAAAAGCACTAATTCTTAGCGAAAATGGTGAAACCCTCAGAATTCCACCTGAAAATATCTTTAATGCCGATGAATCTGGGTACATAATGGTCCACAAACCTGGAAAAATTGTTGCCAAAAAGGGTAAGAAATGCGTGGGTGCTATTACAAGTGCTGAACAGGGTATCAGCGCAGTTGGACAGTTCATCCCACCAATGATTGTATTTCCAAAAGTGAGAATGCGTCCCGACATTCTTGACAAAGGCCCACCAGGTGCAATTGGAGTTGCTAACTCAACTGGGTGGATTACTGAGGAATTGTTTGGAATATGGTTTAACCATTTTATAAACGTTATAAGGCCAGACGTTCCTCGCCAACTAGTGCTTCTAATTCTCGATGGCCATACATTCCATACGAAGAACCTGTCTGTAATTTTAAACGCGAGACAGAACAACGTTATACTTCTGTCTCTTCCTTCCCATTGCACGCAAAAGTTACAGCCACTTCATGTGGCTATTTTTAAGAGCATAAACCCTTTTTATGATCAAGCAGTTTCTACTTGGATGACTCAGCATCCTGGAAGAATTGTCTCAGAAAAGGATATTCCAGAATTATTTAATACGGCGTATGCTAAAGGAGCTACTATGAAAAATGCACTTTCAGGATTTAGAAAAACTGCAATACATCCATTTAATCCACATCTATTTACAGAAGAAGACTTTATTGCATCTGAAGTAACTGATAGAGTTTTTCACAATACCGAGACTAATGTTGAAAACTTAGAAGTCACACCACCTCAAACACCCACAATTGCTGAATATCGGAATATGACTAAACCTTCTGAAAAATGACAGGAGCGCAACAGAACTTCAGTCGATGAATGTCCAGAACTGGCTACTACATCTACGCATTTGAATTCTTCCTTTAGAGATCTTATTCCAGTTCCTATCAGGAAAATAGCACCTAGTTGTGCCAAGAAACACAAAGTAGCCCATTCAACCGCATTAACAGAGAGTCCCTACAAGAACGAATTAATGGAAAGTTCAGGAAAAAAGAAGAAGAACTTGAGTAAAAGGGAATCTAAGAAGAAAACGGAAAGAAGTAAAAATCAAAACGATAAAAATGCAGGTTGCCTTTTTTTGTGGAGAGGCAACTGGATCAAGTGTACGGCATGTCAAAGATGGGCACATGTTGAATGCGCAGGAGTTACAGCAAAAACGAAAATATACTGTTGTGACCTGTGCACCTGATTATTTAGCCTATATTTCTTTCTTAACCTGCCTTTTATTTTTTATGTAAACTTGTATTGAAGCTCAATAAATATAAATGCAGCCTTTTATTTTTGGTACAAACCTATATTAAAGTTAAATAAATATAAATAATTACATGTGTGCTCATATTTTCCTGGCTAGTGCTCATATTAACCAGATGCAAGGTAATATGAGCACAAACCCCAATTTTTACAAATCACATACAGGGTGATTTGTAAAGACAATATAAGTCAAAGCTTTTGGATATCAATAACACATATTTAGATGCAATATACACACCCATTGTTTTTAACAAACTATTAAAAATAACCAAAAAAGTTAAGTATTTCCTTAACATGCTCATAATACCCCGATATACCCTATATTATATTTGCAATGATGAAATTAAAAATATTCAAACAAAATGCAATTTATCTTATTTGTGCAACTGATACAGAACTTTTCCACACCACTGTAGTATTCGCTTATAAAACTCGTGTTCTGTGAAATTACCTAGAAGTTAGTATAATTAATAATTCGATTATCGATTTTGGTAGCACTGAAGTTTTGAATTTGAAAAACTAGTTCTTCATATTTTACTTCTTAATTTACTTTGTATGTTTAATACTAATATTAATATTGTGATTGATAAAAATGTAATATAAAATTTACAGTTATGGTCCTATAATTTGCACCACAGTAACATAACCTAATTTTACAATTAATATTTTGCCATTAATATTCTATATTAGTAAAACACTGTTAAAATGCTTAATTTCTATGTAGAATCTTTAAATTTTTTGAAAGTCTAATGGTGGCAGTTGACGAGTTTTGTGAGCAGATAATAATTCCCCTGTGGATTGTTATATAAAAATATCACGCTCATCTATGTAAGCTGCGGAAATTTTCAAAAGTGTGCATAGTAGAAATTAATGTACCTCGATTTTTCAAAGCGAGGACCAGCGGACAGTAAAGTGTTTCAGGGCACGCAGTGATTTATAAAAGCCGCTGTCAGTCATGTAAATTGAATAGGCTTGCACAGTTGGTTTAGCAAAAAAAAATAAAAAAGGTAAAGCTCAGTTGCTAATAAAAAGTTCAATTTGTAACGTATTGCGTGGGCTATCTGCAAAAGGCGGGATTATCCCTATGGCCAAGTAGTAAGCGATTTTTATGTTTTCCCTTTCGTATTTCGGTAATGTCCAAAATCAGTTTCAGTTGTAAATATTCTCTAAATTTATTCTATTGATTGAAACCCATTTGTGTATTACCAAAAGAAATAATAGTAGTACACATAATAGTAGCAATAACATACTAACAAAACTTAATAAAAAAAGTTTCCAATGAAGGTACTTTCTTTCTTCAAATTAATCAATTCCCTGTATTACGCAGACAACCATCATAAGAGTACGATATGTTTTACAACAGACTGGTTAATCGAACATTTTAATCATTTAATAAACTCATAGTAAGGAAATGTTGTTTTAAATGGTACTTGCAATTTTTGCCTGATTTTTTCAATAAAATCTTTTGATATGTTTCATAAATAAAGCAACAATAGCCCAAACCAGTCAAATTAATTTACCAGGGGGACATATGATACGGCTATTTCCGTTCACCTATCTTCAACCCCAAAATTGGGGTGATTTTTAACATTTTAAAGGATAAGTCGTATCAAAAGACCATACCATTTGAAAGCTCAATAAATTTGCTTTACAACAGTGTTTTTATTTTTGGATTGCGAGCATTAGTTTCCGCGGAAATCCTAAGCAAAGTTACAGGGTAGTAAATATTCTGGAGCATTTCTGGAATGATTAGACGGCACTGGTTGATCATACGTTGGCGTAAACATTTAAACGTCTTTTTGCGTCAGCACCGCACTGTATTGTGTAGTTGTCATCGTTTTCTTTGAACATTTAAAATGATATATTCGATTTCAGAAAGAGTTGAAATAATTTCCTTTTTCTTCGGAAACAAAAAAATTTCCAGTAGAAGCGTCATTGCCATTGTTCAACCAGCAACATGCATGTTAATCGCAAGTATATTTAGCGTTAGTGAGAAAATTTCGACAGACCGGGTCTGTCGCAAATAAAAAGCGATATTTTGAAATCTGGTAAGACAGAAAAAAGGTTGAAGTAGCGGTTCTGGGCCATGTTGTTGTCGATTCTACGTTGAGTACAAGACAATTGGCTATTGTATCGGGTAATAATCGAATCAGTATTCACCGAATTTTGAAACATCTCAATAAAGACAACTTGGGCCTTCGTTTGCTATTTTGTGAGACTATAAATAAACGAGCGATAAATATTTGAAAATTTCTTTTTAACGTCTATTTTTTTCCGACGAATGTGTTTTTTTTTTCGTTAATGGTACAGTCAATACCCATACTTGTCGCTATTGGTCAGATTTTAATCCGAAAATATTTCACGAAACACGTACTTAACACCCTGAAAAATTAAATGTTTGGGTTGGTATCTATGTTTCTGGTAGGTCCTTTCGTCTTACCTAGTAATTTGAGTGGACAGATGTACTTGGAATTGTGACAAGACAACATTGATTCAATGTTAACTGATACTACAGAAAATGATGAACATTACCTCGAAGAGCATTTGATATTTTAACAGGACGGAGCTCATCCACATTATGCACTGGCTGTTCTACAATCTACAGTATTTGGATCGAAGGTTTTCGGGTTAATGGAGAAGTGCTATCGAATAGTCCGCAAGGTCGCTAGATTTCTTTTTGTGGCGTCATTTAAAGAGTAAAGTTTATGCAACCCAACTCGATTCTTTACAAGATTTACAACAACGTATAATCACAGTCGGAGAGAAACGAAGTATTAGGAAGACAATTGTATGTGTCAGAGAAAAAACATCACATCTAAAAATATAGTAGTAGATTTATACAGGGTGGCCCTCCATAAACGAAAAAGGTTTGTTATGCGACACTAAACCTTGTTCTCGATCCTACGAGACAAATGGCTATTGTGTCACGTATTACTAGAATCAGTATTTCACGAATTTTGGAACTCAACAAACTTTGATACTACAAGATTCACTCTACAAATGCTCCAGAATGTGTGTCATTTTGAATACAACCTTTTACTGTATGGACGCCGGTGTTGTTCAGTTTGAACATTTACTACCCTGAAAGTTTGGACTCCATTTCCGCGGGAACTAATGCTGGGAATCCAAGAACAACGTATAATCAACGAATGCCGTCTAATCACTGCAGAAATGCTTGAGAATATGCGATGACGTTTTGGGCAGAACTTTTATTACTGTATGGACACTGGTGGTGCCCATTTCGAACATTTACTACCCTCGAGTTTGGGCTGTATTTGCGGAAATAATAATTGAGAACCCAAAAATAAAAAAATTACTGTAAAGCAAATTCATTGAGCTTTAAAATTGTATGTCTTTTGATATCCCTTGCCGTTAAAATTTTTTAGGGTGAAAGTTACCCCAATTTCGGTTTGAATAAGTGAACGTTAATAACCGTATTACATGTCCCCCTGGCAAATTAAGTTGTCGGGCTCGGGCGATTTTCGAAAAATTGAGGTTTAGTGTTTCGGGGACCAACCTGCATGTAACATTTGCAAAATACTTCAATACTACCGTTTAATAAAATAATTTGTTGCTTGTAATACTGGTTGCATACATAAAACCGAGTATTGTAAGAAAAACACTATACATGCTCAATATAGAAACGTGATTTTGAAATAAAAACGTAATCGTAGACGAGAATCTTGTAAGTACTATCTTTATTCAAACAAATTAAACTTTAATCAACTTCCCTGTATGACATAAGCAACCATTATAACCGCACGGTTTTCTACAACAGACTTAATTAATTAACCGAACAAATCGATCAATTAATGCAAGCATAGCAAATGAAAACTTTCCCAAACAGTACTAATAGTTTGGAATTTACAATGTTTAATATATACTGCTCAAAAAAAGTTTTGCATATTAACAAAAATGCAGAAAGGCTACAGAAGTTTGACTATGCGAGCTTTACATGGAACTGGTTAAGCTTCCAAAACCCTGTATCTCAAAAATTTACGTTTATTCAAGAGGAAATGCCTGGCATTGAGCTAATTTTGAAAGAAATTGCTTCAAGCATAATATCTAACTGTTACTGAGGCAACAAGAGTTCTCTCACAAATGCTGTCATTAATGTCATGTAGTTGCAAGAATGCCTAGGCACACTATTACGACATTTAATCGGTCGCGCGTAGTCGCTTTGGTTCAGCAAGGCTTTAACCAAAGAGATATTGCTAACTGGGTTGGGGTGAATCAAAGTGACGTGTCGCGGGTATGGAGGAGGTACAGAGAAACCCATTCCGTAATGGACCGTCCCCGAGAAGGACGTCCTCCCAAAACAACGGCTGCTCAAGACCGTTTTGTTCTGCTGAGTACCAGAAGGGATCC
>JABXWE010056958.1:0-12447 GCA_014611495.1 Limonius californicus | reverse complement strand
ATACGTACGTACGTACGTACATACGTACCCACCCACAGACAGACATTTTTTAAAAACCACTTTTTTGGGTTCCTAGAGACCCAAAACGGATATATCCGTTAAAATCTCGATTTCGAAAATTTTCATGATTTCAATACTTACCCTATACCTATAAGGTATGGGAAAGTAAACAATTCTGCGAAAATATTGCTGGTAATAATATTTTTACTTTGCTTTGAAGCATTGCTACAGTAGTGCATTGTTTGAAAACTGCAACGAAATTAATGTGCAGGTATTACGTAATACGTAAACCAGTTTTAGTGTATGTTTTGGTTTTTGTAAGTTATTCATATTTAATTTTTGTTAAATGTAATCAATAAGGCATTTGAGCAATATTTAATTATTTCTCACCATTTTATAATTCTTATTTAATTACTGTGAGTGAAAATGCGAACGTAAAATTATTTGACCTTCATCTTTTCATTCAAGGTCACTTGTATTACAGTTTCATACCAAAATTCTCAAGTATCTAAGCAATCTTCTATTTAACTTTGTTCCATTTAAAACATTTAGGTTAACAAGTGTTAAACAACAAGAAAAGGGAAATGAAACATTCAAATTATTAAACCGTAAAGACAAAAAGGAACGTAGGTTAATAGATTCTAAATTATTTCTCTAATGTTAAAATATTAGCTATTGTTTATTTCATATTTGATGGAACAAATAATTTTACCTTCACCTTTTTATTCAAGGTTACATGCATTACAATCTCATTGAAATATTTTCAAGAACGTAAGTGTACCTCAATTAATACTTGCCTCATTTTAAAAATTTACCTATGCGGGTCTCAAACAAGTAAAAAAACTCAAATTTTTATTGAAACGTAAATGATAAAATAAGAAATTTGGTTAACATATTTCAAATTATTTCTCTAACTTGAACATATTGGCTATTTTTTTCTTCATATTTGGTAGAACAAATAATTTGACTTTCACCTTTTTCATTCAAGGTCACTTGGATTACAATCTCATTCAAAAACTTTCTGGAACGTAAGCCATCTTCAATTTAAATTTGCTCAGTTTTAAAAATTAGGTTAGTGAATCTCAAACAACAAGCAAAGGGAAAGATAAATTCAAATTATTCGTTTAATGTGAACATATTGGCTATTGTTTCTTCATATTTGGTAGAACAAATATTTGAACTTCACCTTTTCATTCAAGGTCACTTGGATTACAATATTTCAATCACAAATTTTCAGTAGCGTAAGCGATCTTCAATTTAAATGTTCCCAGTTTTAAAAATTAAGTTAGCAAGTCTCAAACAACAAGCAAAGGGAACAGATAAATTCAAATTAATATTAAAACGTAATGACATAAAGGGAATTTGGTTAATATATTTCAAAATATTCCTTTAACATGAATATATTGGCTATTTTTTTCTTCATATTTGGTAGAACAAATAATTTGTCCTTCACCTTTTCATTCAAGGTCAGTTGGATTACAATCTCATTCAAAAATTTTCAGGAACGTAATCCATCTTCAATTTAAATTTGCCCAGTTTTAAAAATTAGGTAAGCGATTCTCAAACAACTAGCAAAGGGAAAAGATAAATTCCAATTAATATTAGAACGTGGATGATAAAAGGGAAATTTGGTTAATACATGGCAATATATTTCTAAAACTGTAAAATATTTCTAAATTCGTATTTGATACAACAAACATTTAGGCCTTCACCTTTTCATTCAAAATCACTTGTATTACAATTTCAATCAAAAACTTTGAAGAACGTAAGTGATTTTGATTAAAAACTTCCTTTTTTTAAACATTTATAAGAAAATTAATATTAAAACGTAAATGGCAAGAAGCAAATTTGGTTACTACATTTCAAATTAGCCCTTTAACGCAAACATAATCGCCATTGTTTAATTCATATGTGGTGGAACAAATAATTTAACCTTCGCATTTTTCTCAAGGTTATTTGTGTTAAAATGCGTTTAAAATATTTTCAAGGACGGTAATGGTCATCCAGTTACAAGTATTTCATTTTTATTATTTCGGATGTTTGAGTTAGAAAAAACTGAAAAACCCAAATAAATATTAAAACGCAAATTGCTTTTTCATTAATATTGTAATATACTGGAATCCATTTCTTTTTTTTTTTCTTTATAATGTGTAATCAACTAGTTTTCAAATTAGAGAGTGCTATGAAAATGGTTTGCATGTCTGAGATTGAATTACATACAGTGCGTATGAAAAGTATGGAATAAATTCATTTTACTGGAAACGATTAGTTTTTTGCAAACATCCTCGGACACGTCAATTTTATTTGTTAAAAGCACACATTTTTAAAGCAAATTCAATTTCTGACCGTCATTTGTTTTTGAGTGATGACGTCATCATCTTTTTTTTTAAATGGCAACTCCTATGTTTTTTGACGGATTCGGATAGAGGACGTTTTTCTGCGTATGGCACTGTAAAAAAATGGCATGTTGAAGAGGAAAGTCTTCGAGATATTTGAGAAAGTTTCAAAACCATGAAATAAATTTTGTTAAAATGAAAGGAAAAGAAAAACGTATAATAAAAATTAAAGATTAGAGAAAAGCCACTTTATTAGTAACGAATTAAATTATTTTACTAAACTAAAATAAAAAAAATAATATAATTACAATAATAAATGTTCAAATTGCTGTAATAAATTGTATTATCTGTCGCATTGATTGACAGGTGCCTTATCTAGCCACATGCTCTCCTTAACTGTACTTGCATTTTGCAATGGCCCATTTAACCGAAAAACAACGAATGGAGATTTTGATGATGGTCCGTTAAGGAGATTATACGGGTACCCATCAACAAGTCGTCGCGCTCTTCAATGAAAAGTATCCCGAAAGACCTATCACACAATCAGCAGCGGGTAAAATTGAGAAGAAGTTTCGGGAAAATGGAAATGTCAGAGATATTGTTAAGAGTGGACGCCCCAAAGTCGAAGAGAATGTTAAATTGAATGTGCTTTTACACGTGCAGGAAAATCACCATGTAACTTGTCGTCAGATTGCTGCGGATAACCAGATAAGCATTTTTTCGGTATCACGTATTTTGAAAAAAGAAAAGTACCATCCGTATAAAGTTAGTTTGGTGCACGAATTAAAAGAGAATGACTTTGACCGGCGAATCCAATTCTGTGAAACAATGATGAACAATATTATTGAAAATCGAATACGACTGACAGACATTTTATTTTCCGATGAAGCAACATTTCATTTGAACGGCACTGTCAACAGAGAGAATACAAGGTATTGGGCAACCGAAAATCCACATTGGATGATGGAAGCACATACCCAATTTCCACAAAAAATTAACGTTTGGGTTGGTATTATTGGAAACCGTGTGGTTCATTGGATCGTTTTTCTTTGACGGTAATTTAACTGGAGATATGTATCTGACCTTCCTTCGAGATGATCTGATACCTGCTCTTGTCGTGTTGTTTCCAAACCTGACCTTCCACATCCAACAATTTGGTATCAGCAAGACGGAGCTCCATCACATTGTACAGTGGCAGTAAGGAGTTTTCTAAATGACGTCTTTCCTCAGCGATGGATTGGAAGACGAGGCGCGATCGAATGGCCTGCAAGATCCCCGGACCTCACGTCTTTAGATTTTTTCTTGTGGGGCTATGTGAAAAGCAAAGTATACCAAAATAAATCTCTACATTTAGGCGACTTAAAAAATCGAATACGTATTACGTTACTACGTCAATTCAGGCGAGCGTGATCGAAAATGTTGTAGAATAATTTTGGAATCCGCTGGCCCATTGACAGGAAGTTAACGAACAGCTATTTGAACATTTATTGTAATTATTTTATTTTTTTATTTTAGTTTAGTAAAATAATTTAATTTGTAACTAATAAAGTGGCTTTTCTCTAATCTTTAAATTTTATTCTAGGTTTTTCTTTTCGTTTCATTTTAACAAATTTATTCCATGGTTTTGAAACTTTCTCAAATATCTCGAAGACTTTCCTCTTCAACATGCCAACCTTAATTTGAAAACTTTTTGATCGCTTGTTATAGTAAGATAAACAAATTAAATTTGGCACAAGTATCTTGTTCGTCATATTAAATTATGTGTTGTTTTTCTCGTTAATGACGAAAATTTAAATATAACTTTTTACATGGGCAAACCATTATCTTCCTTGTCCTATTTTTTCCGGGGCTTAGGACCGTCTACCTGAATTTGCAGTCAATGTAAAAGACAATACGTATAGTGCACTACAAAATAAATTGGTACAGTGTCTTGGTATTGTTCTGATTATCAGTAAATTAGGTAAATCTTGACACCAGGGTTGTTTGGATTATGTTCATAAACGGTGGTAGTTTTGGTAAGGTGAAATAATGTCAGTAAAAACACATATATCATAAACGTACGTTGATTTTACCATATCTTGGCGCCTATTTTGGCAATTTTTATCATAGCTTGCTATGACTTTTCTGATTATTTTTCTTTCGCCTTATTTTAATCTTGACTATGTTTTCTATTAGTTAAAAACCGCAGGTGGAAAGGTTGTCTACTAATAACGTCGCTACGGTTACAACAGAAAACACCAATTTTAGCTTATTTTAAGGCATTTTAGTAGCCTCTTAATATTTCATTTGGGCCGTGTTACAAAACTATGGAACACCATATTTAATTTAGCTTTGCGCACAAATTTTTTGTATTTGGTCAATTGTCTGTTTTAGAAATATGCGTAACAGTCATGTTACTATTTTTTTTCCTTTTTTCTAATAACTCCATTCGGGTCTTAATGAAATTGTGGTATTCAGATCAAATTAGCCATATGATGGTAATCCTGTACAATCTGCACAGGTGTCGCCTGAATTTCGAAGCACCCTGTACCATTTTTGAGATGTATTTAAAGCAACAAATGAATTAGTTTGTGTTGTATTGAGTTGTAACAAATTAAAAGCTTTGTGATTTCAATGATATGATAAAATTTTACAGAATTTTTGTTTAGTTTGAAAGAATTAAGGTAAAAATGACGAGCATACTTGTTGGAAGCGTAAAATATTTTATAGCTGCTTTTGCAAAAAGTATTAGGTATAAAGGCACGCGAAGTACGTAGGCAATTCAAGATATTTTCATTTACTTTCAAGTTTAACTACTCTTGGCTCAATTTTAAATTTTAAGCTCTCGTAAAATCGTGAAAAGGTAAGAACTAACGCGCGTGCTATATAAATTTCAGTACTCACTTAATCTTTATGTGTAATTTTGCTCGTAATTTCTAATTTGAATAATTACATTATACAAACGCGTTTATTTTAATCGTGTTCGCATAGTGTGAATTCTCAAGGGAGGTCCTGGATCTGATACCAGATTTCCTGACAAGTTGGCACCCTTTGGGTATTGAAGGGTTCATTGTGATAACTTGTTTCAAAAGGGTCACGTAAGTAATTTATGTGTGCTTTGTGTGCTTACAAGTTAGGCACTTCGGGGTGGATTTTGGCAAAAAGTTGTAAAATTTATATTCAGGAAAGGAAGGACTATTTTGTGCATTGCTAATTTTGGATAATTTTTGCATTCATTTGCATTGTGATGCTTGTTTTTTCGACCCTGAAACTTCCCCAAGAAGCGATTTATGAATATGAATAGCTATAGAGAATAATTTAAGATTGCATATAAAAATGAATTGCCTGCAGTTTTAAAATATGATGATCTGGCAGCATCTTTTAGCTGTCTACACTTAAATCATTTATGGGATAACAATCCGTGAATTGTAGTGTAATAATGTCTAGAGGTTATCCTTCAACTACGGTAGTTGAACTACCATCTAAACTAAAGACTAGAATATGTATAAAAATATTCAAGTGTCCCTAAAATGTTTGTGTTTATATATTTATGCCCCTTTTTAATGCTTCGGTATCGTGAAATAGATCATCCTTGTTTGCTCCCACTTGGTCGCGTAATACCGTCTCACTTTACCCATAGATACAGTTTTGCTTATCTCTGCGCGTTTGTCTAAATTTAGGAACGGTTGGAATTACTTAAAATATTTTCAGAATTAGAATATTTTCAAATGTGAAACTTATTTGAAGCATATTTTTGACGTATACACTCTGACAATAAAATTTTCAAAACATTTACAAATTTTTGGTGCTCTTGTAGCGTTTAATTATTCTGATCTTAGAAAACGTAGGAATGCACATTAAAATATGCAATTGTAAACACAGTGTTCCTCTTATTTTCATGCATTTTGTTTTCCCAAGTTTCTATCTAAATTAGAAGGACAACAGAATAGTTGACTCTTTACTTTAAAGCAGTAAAACACTAAGATTTATTTATGCAGACGGAAAATGCTTGTGGTTGCAGGTCTTAATTCTAGTGATAAATGAGAATCGACCCCGTTTGTAGAGCAAAGAACGAACAGGAGTGAAAAATGCCTTTATCTCTGCAAAATTTCTATTAACCGTTCGGTTTCGGTCGCTTCAGGACAGATCGAATAGTAATAACACTTCCATTATGGAATGTGAGACAAAAAGGAGGAATGAAATGAGGAAAAGTAAAACTGCTCTTATCTCTGCACATGTTTTGTTAGGTAATGTGTTTGTGTGCGGTCTGCGATGTATCACGTTTCATTATTATCGAGATTTCTATCTAATAGGTATACCGAGGAGTCAGTTTCATGCGTTTTGGATATAAAGGCCTATTATCGAGAAGAAAAATGACTTGGATGGTTATTCTTGATCGGTCATTAATTATTTTTTATGTCTCTTTCGACTATTCCTGGTCTATACAAAAGCTTGCCACAATTTTCTGTTTTTTTTCCTCAAACGTAACAAAAACATGGTTTACACCTCGTTGTAGAAAATAGGCAACAACAACAATTAGTTTTTCACATACTGCAATGAAACTGAATCCATATTTTATAGGGGGAATCATAGGATCGTCATTCGTAAAGTTTTTGGAATGCAATTACTTTTACTAGTATTATAACTCGAAGAGGGCAGATACATGGGTCGATTAGAAAACCTAAAACGGAGTACAGAGAGGCCCGTGTAATGAAGAAAAAGTATTCTGATTATGGTAATTACAGTATAAATCTTCCTTAACAATAGTATATTTGTATCAGCAATGCTGCAAAGCCATTAAGCAATGGCGAAATGTCGATTCTTCAACACCTGCAAAATATTCTTGGACTGCTTCTCTAATTTCTTCATTTGTCGAAAGTTTTTTTTCTGTCAAGGCATTTTTTCAGCTGTGGGAATAGTCAGATGAAGGTCAATCAGGTCAATGTGTCAGCATATTGTACATTCATTCCTTTAGTTTTGTGGTGGAAACGACACTTGTATGGAACGTGCATGGCACTTATAGTTTCTCGTTAACATTTAACGAAGTTCAAAATGCAGATAAAATAATAATAAAATTACAACATAGAATTACAATTAGGTACATAAAACGTAAAATATATTATTTTTCTGGCGTATCTATTTTACACTAACTCGAATTGTCTGCCCGACGTTTCTGTACAATATCGTGGGAGTAGTATCAAGTTTCGCCTAACATATATTTCCATTTTCTTGACGATATGTTTTGATGTTTTGGAGATACTCGCAATCCCATGCTTGTCATATGTTTGATTCCATAATAACTTGACGCTTGTTTGTAGTTTTATGTTTAAATCCCATACGTTTAATAATTATTTTTAACAATGTACATTTTATTGTAGTATAATCTTCATTCAATCTTTGATTTATCAATTTTACCGTAATCAAGCAATTTTCTCGGTACATTTGATATATTTTTCGCTGAATTAAATGCTCGCTATCAGTCCACGGTGTCCACATTATTAAATAAAGTATAAATAAATATACTTCGCACAGAAGTTCATCAACAACTGCTTTGCGCTGTTTACTTCTAGAGTTTAAAAATTATATCATTAAAGCAGACAATAAGGCAACGATCTAATTTAATCTCTGAAAAGTAACTTATTACTCATGCAAGATAATTAAGGAAGCTAATTTTGATACATAGTTTGCTAGGTTTAACATAAATAAGAATAGGGGCAACTGGGTAATATTAAATATTGAATTAAAAACAGAGAATCTACGCTTCTTGCTTGAGTTACAACCCCTAGGTAGCCTCAGTGTCTTCACAACATGTAAAGTTACCTGAATGCGGAATTGCAAATCCTAGTTTTAGAAGTACTTTTTTAACTTGGACTACACCAGTTGATATGCTTTCGTGATTGTTAAGCCCGTTTGAAAATAATCTATCAGCAGAATCTGTCTAGCATTTCAGAAAATTGACCTTTCCAACAGTTTTACAGATACTGCCTTCTGTAGCGGTAAAGATGTGTCTTTCCACAGTTTTGATTATTGCTTACTGTATAGGCGGCCGTGGGCTAGAGGTTAGCGCGTTAGACTTGTAACCTGAAGGTCTGCATTTCAATTCCCAGTACCGGAAGATCGGATTCTTAACGGCCGTTCTCTCTCACAAGGCATTTGCAAACCAGCGAGATATTCTACTTAGTAAATTTTCTCTGGAGTAGAAGTGTTTACACTTCCCGTGGTTAGGAGCCCACGTTAATGTGTAGGTCCTCTATGTCTGTGGTTTTAAACGTCCAACACAGGCATAGGGGAGAAAATCGCTACGTCTCGTGAGAGATAAAGCAGTCAAAGAAGAATACTTTAATATGTGATTATGTATTTATTATTGGACTGATATTTAGAATTGTATTTGGGCAGATTATTGGTTTAAGTGTTTATAAGTACTACTAAAATTAATTGGTGTTGTTCAATAGGAACATTATTTAAACGAGACGAAGGAACGTAATCGTTTTTATTTCTTATAGGAAGATGCGGCTGTTAGTCTTAGGCAGTATTTGCTCGTATAACTGTATTACTGAAATAATTTAATTTAAAATGCATATGATGTTTTTAATGCATAATATAATTATGCAATTACTTACACTTACTGTCACACACCGTCCCTTAACTGACAGTCCTTCCTGGTTTTACATATTTTTTCAGTGGAAAAGCAAAATATTTAATTCAGATTATATTTTTATTAGTGCGGTTAGTAAAAAACAAAAGAAATTGCGTATGGATTTAATACTACAGTAATAACTGTTTTTGCAGAACAGTGGATAAGGCGATTGGCTTCTAATGAGAAGTCCCGCGTTCTAGTCTTGGTTGGGTCAATTTAGATTATTTATTTTTTATACGAGTTCATGAAACAGTAGTTTATGGTAAATTTAATACTTGAGGTAGGAACAATCAGTGGTGAAAGTAAGCCGGAAACCTTTGGCACGCTGTTCCGGTAAAAGTTTTGAAAACGAAACCCAGTTCCGGTTAGTCAAAATCATCAGACAACAAAGAAAATAATGGTTTATTTTTCGTAAACAATCTACAGCAAAAGAAAACTAAACCAAAATGAACACAGAACGATTTCTCACTGACGTCCGTCCGAAGATGGATAGCGGCCGGCGGGAGGTAGAAGCACGTTCAACACTGCCAACATGTATGTCGTAAGCTTCTTGTGTTTCGGTTTTTGTAAAGCGCTCTACCACTTGCGTTCCTGCAAGACATTTTTCTACTTTTATCCCTGGGAACAATTAATACGATAGCTGTATGTTTACCGTTATCTCAAATGTCCTTGTAACGGAAGCTAACAATATAAAATTTGAATTTAGTACATATTTTCAATTAACTTAACCTTTTTTTAACGTGCTGTTTTAATGGGTTTATCTACATTATTCATGCTTCCCTTTTACTGCTGTTTCCTAGTTAATTAAAAACTCACTTTTTAAATTTAATGCGTGAAAAGCGGCAATTCTGAAAAATAATACAATGCTTTCACTTGAAATCTATTTTATAAAGAGCGATCAACGAAAAATATGGCGACTGTTTCAAAACGATTACATGAGACCTGTGAGTTGAGTAATGGGATTGTTGGATTAATAAAAACATTACATTGTGAATAGCTCGTTCTTTCCCATATTTGTGAATATCCATCAATTTTAGCTTCGCGAGAGCCACCGAAACTGCTGTGTATAAAGTAGGCATATATGCAATAGTATCTGCATGTCACGGCGAAATATTCATGTTTTTCAATTTATGTAAATATAATTTTCAGCGTTGGAAATACGTTTATGGTGAGCGAACCGGTTTCAATAAAAGTGTCGAAGAAGAACGTACATGGATTGTAAACATCGATCTTTGAAAATTAATTGCTACTTAAATATAAGCTGGAATAATCTGTATCACTTCGATACTATGATATTGCTTAAATTAACAAAAATAAAATATGCGTTGATCTTTTTAAAATACCAGGTTGAAAGTTATATGAAAATTCCTAAGTAAGGACGGGTTTATCGTCTTGGGTATTCTTTAAATTTCTTCTCACACGATGGCCAGGGATTTCCGTTCACTAAATTGTGCTACTTTTTTGTAACTTGAAAAGAAAATACTTAGAAAAGCTACTTTCCAAATGTACCGCTTCCTGGAGCGTCCCCAAGGAGTCAGCATTGGCTCTAGTTTAACAGTTGGAGAAGCAATTTTTATTGCTTGTATTGGCATCGTTGTAGCAAATTTGTTTTATAGTAATTCTAAAGGCATACCTGCAGTTGCGAGTGAAATTAGGAGGTCTACCAAGTGTTTGTTTTATATTTTAGTGGTGGATTTTATAATATTCTTCGTTTATAGCATTATAACTCCTTAGGAGCATGTTAAGGTACACTTGCTACATTTATTAGGATTTGAAGATATTCTAAAGGTGTGATTAGCACTTCGAAACGGCCGTCAATTACCTAGAGGTCTAGACATACCTTGTAGATGTGTTTACTTAATTAATGTCGTAGAAATTCTGCGACTATTAAAATTAATACATTTTAAATTCAACTTGAAACATTTATATTTCAATTTAAAATATATCCGAATTATATTTTAAATAAAATATCACCAAGAACTGGTAAATGTGCACTAAAAATGTATATAAATTATAAAATACGAGACGTATTCGGAAATTAATAGCCAACTTCAGAGGTCAGCAATCTTCGTCTTTTGTTTTCAGTTCTCGAATGTTTGCTTGAATGTGGGCACGCAAATGCTTCCACTGCAGGAATTGTTGTTTGGTTTCAATGTTTGTATACGTACTCCAAGTCTCGCCGCCAATCACAATGTCATTCAGGTACTCATCGCCATCAGTTTCATAGCGATGCAGGAAGGTCAGTCCACAGACCATTCGCTGTATTTTGTGAACATCTTTGGTACCGACCTCGCACAAAGTTTGTGATACTGTAGCCTAGTCGTGACAATTTCGTACAGTATCATGTATGAAATTTGAGGAAAAATTGCGGCCTTTTCCGAAATCGTAAACGCCGGTCTTCATGATTTTTTTTTGTTTACTTTTCCCAGGAGATCATCATTGACAACAAGTGTTCCAATTCGTTCCTCATCGTGCACGTGTGTGTCTGACTTTTCCGTCACTCATGTTACCTAGACCATAAACTTCGACATCATTTTCGATTTTTTTTGCATGGCGAAAAAGAGTCACAGTGCCCACTCACACTTGGCGGGATTTTCAGTCACAGTGTTCATTTTAGGGCTTTATTTATACATATCTATAAATTTTATGTTTGTACATGTTACCATAAGCAGATAATAATAATTATACAACTGAATACAATGACAGAACTACGGTAAAGCGAAGTGTGGCTAGTTCATCAACCACTAAGGCACCCCCACAATGCACCAAATTGGCTTCCCCTCTCATTCGGTGGAAATACTTTAATTTAAATAAATTTAAAACGAATATAAAGCATCCTATGTTTAAGGAACGTTTTATTGTGTAAAAATGTTTCTAAAATATTTAAATTCCTCTATTTGTATATACTTGGAGCATATACTTAAATGGTTAATCGCGTAGTTGATATGAAATTAAAATTTGATGTATAAAGATTGTAGATAATCAGATATTATTCTCTTCAAACTATTTTATATATTTTAAATTAAAGTTGTAGCGTGAATATATTAATTTAAAATAATAAGGAATATTTTAAAGCAGATCATTTTTTTTAAAGATTTTTGAAAATAATGTCTAAACCGAGACATATTTAATAATAATACTATTCACAGTACAGTGAATTCCGCTTAATCGGACCCATTGGGCCTAGACCATTTTGGCCCAATTAAGCGGCTGGGCCATATATGCGAAATTGCACACAAAACTAACGGATTAGTTATGTGGTAGATTTTGGCACACCAGTTACCTCAGCGAGCCGACGATCACTTGTATTAAATGGCTGGTTTTTAATTTTATCAAGCAAAGGAGTTTTATTTGAAAGTGTGAAGTCATTTCTTGGCATATTGGTAAGGGTTATACATTTGTAATAAAATTGTGAAAAAGTCTACACATACGTCACATACGCGCAGCGGTGTAGCTCTTATGAATGTACGTTAACTCCAGCGCCGCCCTGACAGC
>JABXWE010056957.1:0-10559 GCA_014611495.1 Limonius californicus | reverse complement strand
CTTGCCGTATTCGACGGAATACTCTTTTCAACTTCCTCATTTATGATGCCAATGGACATTTGTCCCCAACGATCGCTCATATTGAAAAATAAAGATAACTGTCAAAACACATAAATTTGACGTTTATAATTTAAATCATTATTTTCACTTTACAGTTAGTAAAACAAAAACTAAGCAGGTTTATCACCGTGAAAATACAGCGACAAGCTATATTTTCACTGTAGTTCCGATTCTATTGGCTGAATTTCAAAATTTGAAATCCACTGATTGGTTGTTAAGCAAGGAGATATATTGTCCTGTAAATAATCATGTAATTAAATTTTCTAATTTATTATTATCATTGGAAAACTAGATTCTACCACGATTCAAGTAAATATACTACATTATTCCGGAAATATCCAAATATTTTTATTTTATTGTCTGCTAATATTTGTGCACTTTAGAGGTATTTAATTAAATACTTCGAAAGAATTCTACCAGCACATAATATTTTGATTAACCACGTAAGTTATAAAAATATTGTATTGCCAAAGGGCTCTGTTCTGAGCAAAAAGTCTATGTTCGAAACCTAGATACTGGAACAGAAATCTAGTACTGCAACCCGCCACACACAATTCGTTAATTCGGCTATGGCAACCATCTCAATGCCTAAAACGTCCTTCGATGCTTGTATTTTGATTCAGTACTAAATGATATGTTGCCAGTATAGGTTATCGCTGGGAAGACGCCCATGTCAGAGAGGAGTGTCATTGCCCAGTAGTCAAACGTGAAGATGGTAATAACATAATACGCATTTATAGATATTAACATGAACAGGGCGGTATCTAGACTTTGTTCTCAGTTTTGAAATATGACAGACACATCCTAGTCTACATATAAGATGATCAATAAAATCTGCAAGTCTTTCCAACAGCCAGCTTTTCTAGGAATTTACACTTACGACAGAATTAAATCGCATATGGAAAACTTCAAACCATCAAAATCAGTTCTGTTTTCCACGAGGGTACTATTTGTTTTGAAGTGTCATAGTAGCAATTATAGTATAGTAATACAGTTTTAAAGACTGACCCTAAAATACAGTGGCGGCTCGTGAGTTAAGAAAGATGGTGGGCACAAGAAAAAACTTACCTATTTTTTGTACATAAATCCATTCTCCTATTTTTCATGCTGGAAAAGACGTCTATGACTTTGTTGTCAAAATCCGGGATAGACTGGACGAACTTCTCTTCTATTGATAGGACCGCCAATGCGTTCAGTCGATCTTTTTGCACACAACTAACTTCCATCATTGAAAAAACGTCACTTCCGTCTTTGAATTCAAACGCGCGATTGCGCAAAAACAGCGCTCCAAAGTGCAAATTCAAACGTTGACTGCAAACGGGAACAATGTGCTCGGTGCCCATTCGCCTGGTATATCGCGTATAGCGAAGATAACCGATAGGCAACCGAATCATCCTCTAAATAGGTACAAATCAGAGCGTTCCCCGGAACATAGTTTTGAGCGTGTTAGCCGCGCCTTTGGTGCAGAAGGAAAATTTGATAACATCATTAAAATAATGAAATTAAAATAATGCACTGAATTACATGAAAATTTCTTTCTGTGTTTATCTTGGTGGTTGGGTGGGCACGTGCCCTTGTGCCCTTTAGTACAAGCCGCCACTGCTAAAATAGATATCAATTAGATACTAACATAAATGTACCCATGGATATCTTTCATATGAAAGCTCACTTGGTGTGGGTATTAGCAGTTGTAAGAAAATATTGATATTATAAAAATACTAGAAATCGAAAATGAATTAAGCCGCCAACCATCTGGAATTCAATCATTAGCATGGTGAACCTTATCTAGGATGTTAACGATGTCAGGCCTATTTTTGCGTACTAAAAAATAACACAGTACCATCTACAGCTACTTTACTTTCAGAGGGATTTATTAAAGAGACATCACAGGTATTTGAAAGAGGACTTTCTATTTTTTTTAATGATTATTTTACGAACATAGGTAACACAACAAACATATGTTGGTTGTTTTAGCAAAATCTGCCAACAAAGTGAGCCGGCTGTTGCAAAATCCGCCGTGTATATTTGGGATCAAACTGGGATCTCTTGGCGCGAGTCAGAAATACCTACAGTGGTGTGAAAAAGTTCTGCATCAGTTGCACAAATAAGATAAATTGCAGTTTAAACCAATTTTTTTCAAATATTTTTTATTTCATCATCATAAAAAAGCGGAAACAATTGGATATAAAAATTTATTCAAAAACAGAAAAATTATATACCTATGATAATGCAGTTTACGCTTAAACGTTTATTACAATACATACTAATTAATTTTAAACTATTTTAGTATTTAATAGGCCATCCTTTGTTTTTAGTAACTAATTCACACCATTTTGGAATATAATTCACCAGTTTTTGTAATTCTTCCTTCGTGATACAGCGATACTAAGCATCAATTAGCAATTCGATTAATTCCACTTTTTTGTGGGATTTTTTCTTGAAGGAATGTTAAAAATCCTCTGCCATAAGTTTTCTATAGGATTTAGGTCCGGGGATTGTGCTGACCAGTCTATTATTTGAACTTTATTGGTCGACATCCAAGATTGAACAACCTATGCTCTGTGTAAGGAGCATTATCATCTTGAAAGATAAAGGTTTTGTCAGGCAATAAGTCTTTTCCACTAGGCAGCATCTTCTCCTGTACGACATCAATGTATTTGGTTGCATTCATCATGGCAGATACAACATGCAGCCTACCAACACTTTCAGCAGACATGCAGCTCCATATCACGTTTAATTGTTGGCAGAACACACAGTCGTGAAAATTCCTCTCCAAGAACTCTTCTAACATATGTGTTTCCAGCATAATTGTTAATGTTAAAGGTAGATTCATCACTAAATAATACCTTCTGCCATTGTTCTGGGGCTCAATGGCGATGATGCTTTGTCCATCTCAAACGGTGGAGCCTTTGTTTTTCTGATAGGAGGAGTTTATTCCGGGCTCTGCTACCCCTAAGTCCAGATTTAAGAAGTCTCCGTCTTACAATAGAAGTGCATACACTTACACCCGTAGCTTTCGACCCTATTTTGGATAAATCTGTCGAATTAAGACTTCTGTCTGCCAGGCTCGTCCTCCGCAATACACTGTCGTCTCTCACTGATGTTTTTTTTTTGGAAGGCCACTGCGGGGTTTATCTTCAATTTTTCCCGTCTCAGAGTATTTTTTGATCACTCTAATAACTGTGGATTGATTGCACTGCACTTTCATAACTGTTTCACGACTGGAAGAGCCTTGTTTATAATGAAAAATTATTTCATATCGTTTTTCATCCAATAATTTGAACGGTTTCTTTTCGGATGGCAGTTTGGCACTGTTAAAGACCTGCAAAATGCAACTGAATAATCCATAGTATTATGATTTTAATGATTCCATTAGAAAATGCGCGAATAACTGGTTATTGATTTTAGAAAAGAACTTATGTTAATGGTTTTATATGGAGGTCTAAGTCCCTAATTAAGAGATAAGTTGTTGATATAGTAATTAAAATGAAATATTTAAAAGTGATGTTTAGAAACTATGCCAAAATTGTAGCTAAACTTCAAGCAATAATTATTTTGTTGCATGATGCAGAACTTTTTCACACCACTGTAACTCGTTGCTAATTGGATGCTTTCCAGCTGAATGGTTGGGTTTGTATTTGGTAAAATGGGTAACTGAAACCATATTTTCCGTGGTAAGTCCGGTATATCACGCATGGAAATGAAAAAATGCTCCAGAAAATATGACAAATTTAGTATTAAATTTAAAACCGATGTAACTATGAAGATATCGAATAACAGTTTTTTTTACTGTTATAAGATGGTCTAAGTAAGTTAATTTTGGTAGAAAGGTTATTTTGTTTCTGTGAGTTCGATTTTGTAGCCGATAAGAATGTTAGATACGTATTTACTGAAATTTCTCGCGTTTTGTCTTCTTAGCTCAAGTAAATCAATGTTCATTTAGTGCTCAACCCTAGGTAATTCCGATTGCAATCTAAATCACTGATAAGAGTGGTGAGGGTGTGAGTAGCGATGTCACGCTTGGCGTAGCGCATCACTCGCCGCGTCACGCTCAGCCAAGCGCTTAACCGCTCGATCATCGCCTCATGCTTTGCTGTTTCTTGTGTCTGCTGTTCATAAGCAATGGCCTCGCAACTTTAACGTTTACATTAATTATGTATAATAAAATATACTTTTTTCTTCAATTTGTGTTTAACGTTAGACAAATAATTATAACTACAGTACAGATACTTTTAAAATTACATATTCACGTCTTAAACAAACCGCTTTTCAGTTTTAATGTTTAACATTAGTGAAGATTCATGTCTATTGTAATGATTGCATTATTTTGAATTAAACGCTTGGCAGAAACCAAGAATGATAACATTCTTATTATGGTTGGTTATGGAGATAGAATTCGAATTTATCTGTAAGTGTTAGAGTTACTACTTCAAAAATTAGTCCTAAATGTGGTAGCGTTATCCTGTTTTTTATTTACTCACAATTCAAGACACTCCACTTAAAAAATTTAGAACTAGGAAAGGTATTCCAAGAAATGTGGAAGAGCTATTAGGGAATAACTCTGGTTGTAAGAGTATATAGCTATATACACTTTTGAGGAAATGGCTAAAAATGTATATGCAGTAGCATCTATAATCCTTGTGAACAATTCTTGCATTGCACTTACCATTTCTTTGTTTACTCTCTTTCTATTCATCACCACATAAACCTATTGGGTTAGGGTCTGGAGACTTTGAGTGACAACAGACGATGAGTGGAACACTGAAAGCAATACATCAGCCGGGAAAAGTTAGATTTATATACTATGTCACTAGATGACTGGAATGTGCAAGAGCTCCGTCATGTTTACAAATTATAGCAATCCTTATAGCTAAGTGAACATCATCTAATAGTAGGTAGTTGAACTTACAAAGACCGATCACCATATTCATCATTTACATATGCTATAAAAACATTTTCAATAATTGTGTATAAAACTTAGTATTATTAGAATACCTATTTCATTGATTAGTTTATTTCACGTAAATGCAATTTCCTATATTTTCTAAGATTTCATTCTCTCTCTTTCTCTCTAATAAGTCTTCAGTCTCTTGACTGGTTTGACGCATGTTTCCAATCTCGTCTTCCCTCAGATTTTCTCTTCATTTCTTCATAGTTACGAGCGCTCACGTCATCCATAATTTGTTTAATATATCGATTGTGTGGACGTCCCCTAGTTCTCTTTCCGTCTATCTTCCCTTCTATGATTGTTTTCAGAATTCCTTCCCGGTGAAGAATATGTCCAATTAGTTGGTCTCGTCTTTTCTGTATCTGTTTCCACATCATTTTCTTTTCTTCAGCCCTTTCCAGTACTTCGTCATTCTCTAAAATTATTAAAAAGAAACTTTTAAGACATTAACATTATAACAATGAAGGAAAAGCCTTAAAATGGAAGAACTGCTTGCTCTGAAAACAGGAACCAAGTTAAGTTAAAAATGCAATACACGTCGTTTACGTGTTTTGAGCGTTCCCATAGGTATGTTAGCGTATAAAATAATAACTAAGGATTAATTAAAAATATTGATCTGGGTTGTGGGTGGCACGTGTATTGTATATGTGACACCAACACCGCCCTTTGTGGTTTTTGACTCAGAGAGCACGCGGCCTCTGTCAACACGGTTTATATGAAACACTTCAAAGGCCACCGATTCCATCTCACAGACACACGACCTGCCTATATTAACTTTTCCACGAAGCGCGTTCTTTATTTTGCTTTTACCTATCCGTTATAACCGCGATGCTTTGTATAATGTGTTTCAACTTTCAAAAGATCCAAACTGAAAAGCTTTCGGATTTTTAAAAATAACCGGTTTGAAGTCGTCTGAAAATGTTTATGCGAACTTGAACTACCTAACTGTTTGATTACGTAATAGTCAGATACTTTCTTGAATTTACGTTCAACTTCTATAAACTATTCACTAACCGCAATTGGTTAATTTACAAAATGTTTTATTTAAAGCATTTGATCAGCAACTAATCTTTGCGAACTCAAACAACTACATGTATGTTCAGACTGACCAAGTATTTTTACAAATATAGTAGGTATATATCGGGGTATAATGCGACCGGCGTATCAGATGACATCCTAATTTTAGTCACATTTTGTACGTTCGTATCAGGCATATAAGATGTCCCTAAATGTACAATTAAAAAAATATTTATTGTTCTATGAGAACTACCACATTAATATTGTACTTGCCTTTTTCAATTTTTATCAGAATCGGTTGCAAATTCTGTCGAAAAAAGGTATCAGGTCTAAGTATTTAACAAAGAAATTAAGCTACTGTTTTTATATCTGGTATATAAGACGACTCCTAATTTTAAGATGTTTACCAGGGTCGTCATATAAGTATGTATATATATATATATATATATATATATATACAGTTTGTAAACATTTATTTAGTAACAGAATTTCTAATATAAAACGGTAAAATGATGTGGCAACAATAATTATAACAAAAATTAGCGTTTCCTTTTAATTTAATAACTAAACACTCTTAAATTGAAAGTAAATTCCAAATTTCTTGTTATTTTAAGCGAAGTTTGGAGATTATACGTTGCAGTTCGTCTTCCGAGTTTTTTTCCTTTTTACCACCAGATACAGTTAAGGTTAGGACTGCTTGATGACCAATCTATACCATTAATATTGCAAATATGAAGCCATTTTTTAATTTATTTGGTTGTACGTTATAAGGCTTCATCCTGCTGGAAGATAAATTCGTATTTTGGTCACAATTGTTGCATACTTGATATCAAATTAATTCCTAGAATTCTGTGATATTTGCCAATCAATAAACCGTAGAGTTCCCAATCCTACTGCTTACATGAAACCTCAAATAATCATCCCTTGCGCAAAGTTAACGGTGCGCTTAAGGCAACCTTTATGAAATGCTTCCGTTTTGGTTGGTATACATTGTCTTAAAAGTATTCACACATGACAAATTTTAATTCGTGAATCATCGTTAAAGATGACTAAGTATAACAATTTTGCGTAGTTAAGAAAATTTTTTTTTTGCTTAAATCAACAGTCTTCTTTTTTAGACCTGTTAATCACTTTTCCTTGGTCTATAGAGTATTCATATTCACAAATTACTAAAACTCACCATATTAAAACTTAATTCAAACTTATGATATTCCCTTTCTACAGCATTCCTGGTGGTTGTTACACATAAAGTGAATCTTTTAAGACTGTCATAGTTTTTTAGTATCGAGGCGTTACTAGTCGTAAGAGTCCAATAGGTTTACTAGTAGCCTTAATCTATTCACTTTCTTCATATATCTGTATGCATTTTTTAATCATAAAGTTTGCATATTATTAAGATTTTGAGCAATTCACCAATTAAATTACCTTCACAGAACTGTTTGATGATTCCTTTACGTATTAATCCAAGGCTCTTTCACTATGAATCGCCATTTTCATATTTGATTTGCAATTATTTACTGAAGGTATTTTGTTTTAAAGTAATTAAATGGTAGACGTCCGAACAGTTAGTTATCAACAGATATTTACAATTTTTTCCCTTACAATCGGATATCTGTGAGCGATATATAGAAACTACACATGTAGAAACTATTAGAAGTCTTAAAGTGTATACAATTTGTTAAAATAGTATTATAAATTTTAACTTATTTTCCAAACTGTTTATGAAAAAATGCCTGTTCAACATGTACTTCTTGGAGCTCCTAGTATGAGGTACCATTCTGATATTGTTTAAAAGACCATTTAAGTCTATAAATGAAGAGTTTTTGCTTCTAATATTTAAACTGACTTCAGAAACTAATGTGTGCGGAGTAAAACCTTCAGTTGATGTAATGACGGATACAGGGGGATCATGTCATGGACAATGGCACTCGAATCAGCGTTACTTACCGTTTTGAAAAGCTCTTGCTGCCTCGTTAGCAGAACAAACAACGCGCACGTGACAATACCCACTTGTGCCATTGTTATACCTCCTACTTATTATCTCCACAGTTATGAAATAACTGGACTTGTTAACAAAGAATTACGTTATCATTAATTAAAGCATATTTTTTTCGTTTCCTAACTTTTAATTATTATTCGCTTATTCTTTAATAAACAAGTTACTAAAATTCTGGCTACATAGTTAATATTGTAGAGGTAGAAGCTTTTTAGGCTATTTAAGAATTTTGTTAGTGAAAGACGCTATTTCTAAATACAATAAATTATATAAGTTCATAAAAATTTAATTTCTTAAATAAGCTACATCCAAGGTGCAGTTTTTTCATTAATTTATCTAAGGATGTGTGATTAAAGCAATACTTGTTAATGACACACACTAAATAATATCATACATTCTTACTACGTTTGTTTCGTAAAAGCTTTCCTGTTCTCATTCCTTGGCACCGACGGTCTTCTCTGCCACGCGCTTTTCCTCAGCGCTAAGGTAGAAGCACCGGAGGGCAGTCTCCGATTCCGAATGATAGCAATACTGGAGAAGATTTTTGACACTGAGGTCTCCGGGTTGTTGGGGATTGTGTGTGTTGAGTTAGAGGACGGTGTTTTAAAAATAAATACTCTGCAAAGGCTTTAAAGAAAATTAATTTCATATTACAATTAATATCTAAATAATCGTCTTTTTCTGTGTTCTGTACCTGGTGAACATTCTTTTGGTTTATAGTTTCTATACTATCAGCAGACAGTAAAACTTACTGTTTACATGGAAAATCTAACGTAACTAGGTGTATATAATATATATATATACATATATACAGAGTGAATAAAAAGTAAGGAACATCGATGCAACAGCCTTAAATAATAACTTTACGAAAAAAAGTTTATAACAAAAGTTTCTATCAAGTTATTTGCCACAATTTGGCGTTTTTCATTTTTTTTTCGATTGCCATATGTTTTAGCTATGACGCCATCGACATTTTTTTTAAATGGCAATCCATACTTTTGTGGCATGACCAGTTAGTGCTTTTATTCTCTATACAGCCATGTACAAATATCATACATTTGCATAATAAAAATTTCAAGAACAATCACGATAAACATTTATTTTTGTCACTGGCAACATTTTTCATCAGATACACTTACTGCAAGATAAACAAAAGACAATTAATTGCAGGTCCAGAAACTAGTAAAATAGTTTCAAATCATATTTAACATCAATTTAAGAAAGCAAATGTTCAAACTGTTCGGCATTCACTGTCTGACAGTGGGCAATATGATCAGAAAATCCTCGAATTGCATTTTGAATAATAGAAGGTGATACTGCTCGTATATGCTCGCGGATGCGAATTTTTTGATTTTCCAAATTGTCTGGTGTGCTTGTATACACTGTACTTTTAAGACGAAAAGAAAAACGGACCAAGAATTCTGTCTCCTATAATTCCCGCCCACACGTTTACTTTTGTGGATATTGTGTGTGTAATTCTTCCATCCAATGTGGGTTATGACGCGACCAATAACGGGAATTGTGCCGATTTACAGCTCCATTTAAAGAAAATATGGCATCGTCGAAGAAGATAATAGAATTCACAAACAGTAGGTCGTTATGGCACCTGTCCATCATTTCTTCACAAAACTGAATTCTCCTATCAAAATCATCTTCTGATAATTCTTGAACAAGTTTAACCTTATAAGGATGACATTTTTCTGTATATAAAATATTCAGTACAGTTCCTTGACTAACATTATTTTATTATCCAGGGCTAATTGTCGAGATGAAGTATGAGGATTTTCGGAAACTGTAAGCAAAATGTCCAACATTTTATCGTCTTATGCTTTATTTGGACGGCCAGTTTTATCCAAATCTTTGACGTGGCCCGTTTCTGTAAAATTTCTATTAATTTTGGTTATAGTGGACCGCGTAACAGGTTCACAATTTGGATGTACAGTATTAAATAAAGCGCACACATCGTCGTGAGTTCTCTTTTTATCACCGTACCCGATCATCATCAAAATTTCAATACATTCAGTATCTGTTAAACGTACCATGATTAGAAATTCGTATTTAACACAGGACACAGACTAAATTTTAATCACTTATTAATGCTAACTTCACCGAATTGACATTAAAAATCTGCATTTGTTCCATTTTAATCATTTTCCAATTGCCTGATTGATTGATTGATTTTACTGGGGGGGTTTATTACTGCCCCTAACACTGCGGCCTCATGGGCCTATTGTGTATCCCCTACTGTCGCTAGTTGCTGTCAAGAAGATCCGTCCCCTTTATCAGGTCTAGGAGTTTCTTGATCAGACTGGCTTGCGGTTGTATCTCGTTGGGTTTGATGCCCTCGAAGATTCGATATCTTCTGCGAGCAAGCGCCTCGCATTGGACAAATTATGTGAGAGGCTGTTTCTTCTTCCTCGCCACATAGCCTGCATATGGGTTCTTCGTTGATTAGCCCTATGTTGTGAAGGTGTTGTCTGAAGTGCCAGTGTCCTGTTAGGAATCCTGTCACTACTCCAATTTGAGTTCTACTGAGCT
>JABXWE010056956.1:0-12107 GCA_014611495.1 Limonius californicus | reverse complement strand
TTTGGGTTTGTGTGCAGCTGTTTCTAGTGCTTTTTGTTCCAGGTTTTCCATGAATAGATTCGCTATGACTGGGGATAGCGGAGAGCCCATTGGTGCACCTTCTATTTGCTTGTACCGTTGGTTGTTGTACAGGAAGTATGTGTTCTTGAGCAGTGTTTTGTCAATTCCATTATGTGGGCTGGAGGATCATATTTCCGTTTGATTATTATGTCCAGAGATTCTTCTATGGGAACGTTGGTAAACAGTGACACCACATCGAAACTTACTAGTAACCGGCCTGGCTCTACTTTTTCCTTCCTCAGTAAATCGACGAAATTACTTGCGTTCTTAACGTAAGATGCGGCTTCTTCGGTGTGAGGTTGTAGATGTTTTGCAGGTATCTAGTCAGCTGTTGTAGGGGGGATCCTATTGAACTGACAATTGGCCTGAGAGGTGCTCCTGGTTTGTGTACTTTTGGAAGCCCATAGAGTTTCGGACATCAGAACACAAAACATCTAAAATATTTATTTTTATATTCGCAAGCTAGTTTCTTCTCATCAGCTTCTTGAAGTTTGAAATTCGAATGCTCTGTATCTTCAACAACAAAGCTAAACTAATAGATGTTATCGATGAAAGCAGTTCTTCATCAATAAACTTAAGATATTTACAAAAAATGACTTCTGTACAAGCTAAAATTGCAGATTTTTTTATTCGCGAGATTATGTTGAATAGTAATTTCTATTTAATTCGACACTGCTGTTCCGAATTTTACAGTTGTCAAACACATTTTTCTGTTATTTTCTGTAAATTCCGTTTCGGCACTTAAATTAATGGAATACACATTTGCTGAGAACACTGACATGATTTGAAATCTTGGAGAGGTTGATGGTAATTGTAATACAGCGGCAAGGCTATAATATGCTGAACGCTATCCAAATAGAAGACATTCAAACTACACGGTTATTAAGCGACCTGACCAACGACTACGAGAAAGTGGAAGTGTTGGTCTAAAAATAGGTGGTGGTGGTCATTCGTTTATGGTAAGACAACCCAATATTTAAATAAAGTGTTAGATTTAATTAAATGAGAGCCTACTATAAGTGTACGTGGTATCTCTCAGGCTGTTGATATACCAACGTCGACAGTACACAGAATATTACTCGAACAACACCCTATATCCTTTTCGAAAAACGATAATGTTACACTTATTACCAGATGGCTATTAAATTAACATCAGGAAAATCGGAATTTTATTGGCAATGTTTTGTGGATAGATGAGGTTACATTTACGCAGGATGGAGTGCATAATACTCACAATAATCATGGATGGGCAGATGAGAAGTCATCAATATAATGTGTTAATATTTGAGCAAGAGATGGTAAATAATTATTTAATTGGTCCTTTTATTCTGCCAAATCTTCCTAATGCTGAAATTTTTCTACATTTTCTAAATGAAGATTTTCAAATACTATTGGAAAATATTACACGGTTAGTTAGGCAAAATATGTGGTACCAACAAAATAGTGTTCCAGTCCATTATGGAATTATGGATCGAAATTGGCAACAAAATCATTTTCAAGATCGATGGATTGGTTGTGGGGGTGCTATAGCTTGGCCGCTAAGGTCACCCGATGTAACGCTTTTAGATTTTTATTTATGGGGTTATCTGAAGAATTTGGTATATCTCACATCAGTGAATAATGTGAACGATTTAACAAATCGTATCCACCAAGCGGGTGCACCTGAACACATGTACACTTCCAACGAATACGAAGTTCAGTTGCAGTGAGATGTGCAGAATGCCATACTGTTGGTAATTGTCATTTTGAACAGTACCATTAATTTAGAGAAAATTTTTAATTCTGATTTGTTTCTGTCCTTTATTTTTATTCGTTATTTTCTTTTCATAGGTAATTTGTGTTTAGGTGCCGAAAACAATAGATATCTATACTTTATTAAGCTGTGTAGTGGACCGATTGGGGATACTACATAAAAAATGCGTAGCTATAAGTCATGGCGGTATGGAAATGAATTGTTTAATAGTTGATATGTGTTTTCAAAAGCGCCGACTGGCCTAGATAATAATTGTTATGCAATAACTCTTCTTAAATAATCTTCCACAGTAACTGTAAAAATAGTTTTCGTAGGGCATGCAACATGCACAGTTACACAGTTACCAAATTTCCACTATTTGAGCTGTTTTATTTTTACTATGCACTGCCAAATAGCGCTACGAGGCGTTTTATCGCGGGTTATGAGACATCCTATATATATTCAACTTATAAACACAAACCATAGGCCATACAATCACAAAAAAATTTAGTATCAGCTTACCTAATAAAAACAAATCGTGGCCCGCTGAGACATAAAAAGATTACTAGACACCATTTAAAGGTGTATAAATCGCATAGCTAATTTTTCTGCAACAGCATATTTTATTTGAAATTTAGGAGGAAATGTAAGCGACCTTGGAAAAATTGATGGAATAAACCAATGGGCTACTTTGACATCTAACAAAAAATCCAGTCGTTCCGAGATACTTTTAAATATTGATGAAGTGGAGAATTCATCGGGATTAATAGGAGAGTACGGGCGTTACAAATTAATTAACGGTAACCTATTTTTTATGACATATCATAAACTAATCTCCGATATTTTAGGTTCTACAATTTTAAACGAAATGTATGGCCACTTTTACGGAGAAGATGGCCGTGACAGTTCCAGTCCACCTTACGACACAGAGGCGGTACTTCATAGTGCCGTTAATGGTGCTATCGGTGGAGAGCTTATACATAGCAAAATACAGTGGCTACGACGTAAAGCAGTTTTAGGGAATTGTAGGAATAATTCAGATAAAGAATTTTCTTCTTGTACCTATCACAACTTCTGTTTGTTTGACCTTTACGAAGACCCATGCGAGACTACCAACATATCTGAAAATTTTCCTGAGATTGTAGGCAGGTTACAACATAAGTTTACAACGTATTGGGCGCAAGTGCGACCACAAAAAGCAAAGTTTATTGATCCCAAAGCTAATCCAATTTATTATAACAATACTTGGTACACGTGGTTGGATGACGATTACGTAAGTTTACCAAAACTGTAAAGTGCAATCATTAAACCATTTTTGTTGTATTTACTTGTTAATTAATCAAATTACTGGCTTAGCTGTAATTAGATTAAGCATGTACGTAAATAAATATTTCGTATCTAATAGTTTTTACACCAATTAGAATAAATTGTATATAATTTTTATATTACACAAAATAGAATATTTTTTGCGAATAAACTATTATTCAATTTTGCAAAAATACCAAATACTTAAAAACATTAAGATACAGTTCGTTCATTCGGATGTCGCTATGATTATTTTGTCAGCCATGAGACACGCAAAAGTATGGATTATGGCACTTAGAAGGTAGTTTATGGTTTCGGTTCTGTACCTAGTTTCGTTTTCGGAACTAGTTTTCTACCTAAATATCTAAATAACAGAAGAAAAAGCTTGTCCACAATTTCACCTAATTTATACGGGCATTGATCATACATGCCATTTTTTCCTTACATTAATTAGAATACATTTTGTATGTACTTTTTTATTAAACTAAATAGCATGGTCCAGTGGTCAGAACAAACACGATGCAGAAGGTCTCGAGTTGATGCCTGGCGGACGGCCTATGTAGTTGCTTTAAATAATTCGGTATGAACAATGGGAGATACTGCGGTTGCCTAGTGCGTGATGCCCATCACGTGTCATGAATTTAGCACGCGAGAACCGGGTGTGAGACCTAAGATAAGGGATCTTTGACTTTCCGCCTTGCAGGTTAAACTCTTTCATAAGATGTAGGGCCTCAAGAGAGATAAAAAATAGAATGAGTTTTGTAGACAATTTTTTTGTTTGTTCTACATTCCATAAACCTAGTATATTATACATTTCTTGCACAAATTAGAATAATTTTCAACATTGCATCAAACAGAATATTCTTTTTATACTTTATGTAGCTTTAAAATGCATTTTACATGTCATAGTACCTGTACACAGATATCTTTTAGACGAGGACGTCCCTATAATTAGCTTCTAAATAATAAATAAGTCCTGAGATCTTGGAGGCAAAATTCCATACGACTAGCAAAATCTGCAGATAAGAGGGCTGAACAGGCTGGATATGAAATGGATACAAACCTTGACGTTTTAATATTCTCCAAACTCGCATTCGGAGTACATTAACTTGTGCAGATACACGACGCACAGAGGTGCTGGGATTATTATCAATTTCTCGCAGTATGTTGTCCTTATTGTCTAGTACTTGCTGTATTGACGCTCAGTCGACGATTTCGGGAAAGTTCCGTGATCACGTAGGTGGTTGCGCACTCGTTCAAAAACTCGTCGGTCTGGTAGTCGCCGATTTGGAAATCTCAACCCATATTCTCGAGCAGCTGCTACTGAGTTTCCATTACAGAAACCGCACATGTAATGGATATCGGCGTACTCTCGCGTTGTAAAAGTAAACATTATCAACACTGTTAATAAGCACAAGCAGAGAAAGCAACTTTAAAGGGCTTTACTTTTTGACATACAAGTAAATAATATCAATTCCGTAGTAAGTTTGTTTCAAATACCTTACTTACTTAATATCATTTATTGTTTCGGCTGCTTCAGTATTTAACTAAAACAGGCCATAACTTCTGTAACAGTTTCCACTTCTTTTACCTCTCCTACACGTAGGTGAAGTAGTCACTACACATCATGGGACACCCTGTATGGGTGTCCTTCAAAAAACTATGGGTTTAAGGGTTGGAACGACATTGGATTCCACGGGTCAGACCAAATACCAACACTGTCCATATATGCACCCCATCCAGATCGGCTTTGTTACTGGTACAACACCCTATCCGTTCCGGTAAGCAAACAAAAATAAAGACCAATATTTGATAACATTTCAGGATACGGTGGTCTCTATATTAAGCTTTAGCAGCAGAAGTAGGTAGAGACTAAATAAGTATTAATAAGAAGAGAAAAGAAACGTAGTGTAACGAAGTGTCCAGTGCGGGGACTAAATGAATTTTAAATTAAATTTTGTGTCCGCGTAGTGCAGCGAAAAGGCGCTGGTGGCGCTCGCATTCAGGATTGGTACCAGTCTCCCACCTTGTTTCTATCGTCAGTAGGTCTCCCCGTCAACATAAAAATTATTAGCAACATTCTTGAATAAGAATGGGAGGTATAACAGAGGGCCCCAGCTCCAGAACAACTAACTTGAGTCAGAACGAGTCGTCCGAGCCAGTCAAGGAAGAAAATCAACCGAGATCCAGTCAGACCGCCGTTCAGATCACATTTTACCAAAAATCCAATCCCGTTAAAATACCTGTACCAGTTAAAGTAAAGATTTTTAATCCCAGTCAACTACAGTTTGTTTGCAAAGTCAAGCCCGCCCGTGTAACATTCGTTCCCTCGGTTGTTTAGGGGTCGTTTTGCCCTTTTATAATTCGAGCTACTAATTGTTGTCAGCGAAGTGTGGAAATATATCCCGCGTAAATCACTTTGGGTCGTTTTCCCTCTGATTTTACGCTCGATATAAGACCAGTCGAAAAGTTTGGTTTGAAATAGGAACTTGGATCATATCCCTAATTTTTATTGCTTACTTAAACTTCAGAAAAGATTATTAAAGGTATAATTCGTTTTAGCCTTTTCAACGGAGCTAGCGAATTTATACGTAGGGTTTTGTAGCCTTAAGCTTTGAAAAAATCCTTTTAATATCCGATTCAAACCTGTCACCAATTCTACGTTAAATTCCATATTTCCTAACCCATTACAGTGGTACGAAGATTAACTAAGGGAGTGTACGAGCTAAAATACGCTTACTAAATTGTACTCACCTGTTGGCCCCAGTCAAATTTTATGCATGTGGACGTAGCAGAAAATTCCAGGTTATAATTCCGTAAGTTGAATTCATTCGCACCAAAAAACCACCGATATCCTGGCCGCGGACCGCATCGAGAGCTAAAGCCGCGTACAGACCAGCGCACAAAACGGCGAACCGAACGCCGAACCGAGCAAAGTAGTGCAACATTTCAGCGAACCTGCAACATAAAGGCCTATTCTCACTAGGCGTGCAAAGCACGGGCCAGGCAACTGCACGGCACGGGCTCGGCAAGAGCAAGGATTTGAAGGCCGATTCTCACTACGCGTGCAAGGCACCAGCACATCACGGGCTGGGCAAGGATTTCATCAAGCATTCACGTTGCGACGGCTTTCAGACATAACTTTTTGAAAAATATGTTGTCGACTTCAACATTGATAAAAATTACATTAATACTAGACGATGAAGAAGAAGAAGAAGCAAAGAGATATCAAAAAAGAAAAAGATGTTTTTGGGTACATAAAATGCTAAAAAAGCGTAACGAACAAGGAGAATTTGTGACATTGCATAGAGAACTTACCGATGACAAAACGAGTTGTTGAGTATCGCAATACTTGTTGTGCGATAAAACATATAGCTCTCCATTTTCACCACATATTCAATTAAAATTTCATCCTGCTCCGAAGAAAAAGTTGGCCTCTGACCCTTCATTTTGACTGTCAGTTGCAGGTGGACTGCCGCTTTGAGTATTCACACTTGACGGTCTTTGCGAAACGAGCTGGGCACATGCTAGGCACGGGATCTGCAAATATTGTTTCGAAGATAACCCACGTGCAAGTGCCGTCGCTTGCCGAGCCGGTGACCGTCTAGTGTGAATGCACCCCGGTAAAATACATAAGAATAATGAGAAAGAAATTTTGCCGAGCCCGTGCCTTGCCGTTGCCTGGCACATGCCTTGCACTATAGTGTGAATTGGCCTTAAGCGTGCAACCAATCCGCGATCCGCCGAATGTCGGTATTCCGGCGAACCATCAAAGGGTGTTGCGCCTGCACGTTGCAATAAGTCTGGACCGGTGGCGTGCATTTGGACGCGCAACAAATACTATAGTTTTAATTCAATTCGTTGGTGACCATCGTATTAGGCTCTTCGTTCGGATTTAATTTTTACGCCATAATGGAGTGGTCCAAGGATACCACATTAAAATTTATCGAATACTATCGAAGCAATGAAATTCTCTGGGATTCAAAACAAAAGGACCATTTTAATAAATTACTAAAACATGACGCATGGAATAAAATAGCTGCCGAGATTTCGTCGCACACATCATGTGATATATCAGCGGACCAATGCCGGAAAAAAATGGAAACACTTCTGTCGTCTTTCAGAAGAGAAAGGGCAAAGTGGAAAAAAAGCCAAGGAACTGGAAAGGGTATGTATTTTAAAAGAAACTTTTATAAACATAAATACTACCGTTACTTTATTAAATACACATTCATTACGTTAATTTAATAGGTTTAGTAATATTAACGTTACATTATAATGGTTCTAGTCAATTTATAAATTTTTTTAAGGAGCCGACGAGATATATAAGTCTTCATGGTCTCTCACTTGTATGGCATTCATACGTGACTTGCGTGGCACATTTCTAATAGGCAGTAAGGATGTCATTTCCTCATTGTTTATCTGTCTCCATGTTCCTGCAGTAAGTTTTCCATCTATATCACTATCAAATGTTCCAACGGGCGTGTATACGGAGGCAGAACGTGTGTTTCTTCTTAAAAAGTTGTGCAAGTGAGCAGTAGCCAACACAATGAGCTCTGCTTTCTCAGGCTGTAGTAAAATTGGTTTCCGAAGCACTCGAAAAACGGATGAAAGAATTCCAAATACAATTTCCACTACTCTACGCGCTCGAGACAGTCGATAATTAAAAATTCGTTCCGGAGTTCCTTTAGCATGCAATCCTGGGAAAGGCTTCATTATATTCTCAGTTAAAGCAAATGCCCCATCTCCGATTAAAAAATATGGCACTTCTTTGCTTCATCCCGGTAACGGTTCCGATGAGGGCAACGACAAAGAATTATTCATTAATTTTTTATTTAGTTGACAATTTTGAAAGACACCTCCGTCTGATATTCGTCCTTGGCAGCCAGCATCCACGAAGATGAAATTGTAATTAGCGTCAACCACAGCAAATAAAATTATGCTAAATGTGGATTTGTAATTAAAAAATTCACTACCACTATTAAAAGGAGCCTGGAGAACAACATGTTTGCCGTCCATAGCTCCTAACGTATGAGGAAAGTTCCACCTTGTTTCAAAATCGTTTGAAATTTGTAACCATCCTTCCGGTGTATTAGGTATCTGCAAGATTAACAAAAAACGAATGTAGATATTGATAAAGTCAAGAAGATTAAAGAATAGGTTATTAAAATTAATATAATTTATAATTTAACGAGTTCATATATTAATTTCAGATTCCAGATGAATCCCAAGGAAATAGCCAGGACAATGATTCCGACACTGAATCAGGAATAAACAGGTCGCAAGATGCATGTCCACCACCATCTGCACCTCCCAAGAAAAGGAAAATGACAACAGACGATGCGAGGCTGGAAACAGCTTTTCAAATTCTTTAGGAAGCTGCTGGAAGCAATGAGTGCCAATCATTCGGAGTGTTCGTGGGCAAAAAAATGAATAATTACACGCCATACACCAAAAACGCAGTCCAGCATGCGATAAGCAATATATTGTTCAACGCCGATAGGGGATATTACGAACCACAGCCTCACTATCAAAGTTCATATTCTACTGCTGGTCATGTACTTTCTTCCCAAAATCAACCAGCTTATTTCTCCAACCCTGGCCAATCTACACCGTCAACGTCACCTATTCCGTCTCCAGCTCTCACCGAAACCAGTGACGAGTTTGACATTACAGAATTGATATAGAATCGTTAAAATTCATTCGTTTCTACTGCTATGATTGTATACTCTAAATAAACATATTCTTACCTGTATGTTGTCTTTTAATACTTCAATGATAGCTTCACAAACTTCTGGCACAATACTGCTTATTGTTTGTTTTGCAATTTTAAAGAGGTACTGAAGGCTGGTATATGAATCTCCGGTAGCAAGAAAACGAAGGGTTACGGCTAACCTATCCTGCACGCATATAGCTTCTCTTAAAATTGTATTTTTTCTACAAATTTTTGGTCCAATTAAATTTAAAAGTAAATCGAAATCATCGGACTGCATCCTCGTAAAATTATGAAACTGTCCATTCACTTGCTGAACTCTCAAATCATTTAATAACAAACTTCCTCCAGACACTGATCTACTGCTGTACAACTGAGTTTGCCACCATCGTCTTTGTTTCCTACGTTTTTTCTTCAAGGCAAGATGAATGTAAATATATGCTGCTGCTTGAAGCTCAGACATAATCACAATCACACTACTAGCTCGAGCAGCAACAAATGGAAAAGTACCCGAACATATTCCCTTAACACCTGCTACTGTTTGCCGAATTGTTCGCGAACGGTTCGGCGATCGGTTCGCCGTTCGGTTCGCTGTTCGGTTCGCCGTTCTGTTACGCTGGTCTGTACTAAGCTTTAAGCTTAAAAGCGCAGCTCGCTTGGACTAGCAGCAGTTGCCCGTAAATGTAAATTTCGTTACCCGAAATACGATAATTCTTTTATTACAGGAGCACCGCCTGCGAACCTAACCTATTTGGGTTTCCACGTGCTGCCGTAAAATTGTATTCACTAGATTTTTGTTGTATGCAGTTTGGGTTGCATACCCAGCTGGGCACATAAACCACGTTAACATTTCATATTCCGTGTATTTAATGATAAATAAAGGTTATTAATTAGTTTTAGTAATAAATAAGGACATTCTATACTGTGTGTGTATATCTGCATGTAATTAACTAATGCAAGTATAAATAATAAAGTATTTAATCCACTACCGTTGTATAGTTTCTTTAGTTTTGAACAAGGACCTGGCCCTGAGCTACCCAGAGTACTCCAACCCCTAGACTAAAAAGGGTTGGACCGGTACAAAGTGGCTTTCTAGATTACTTCTGAATATGTAATCTAGAATGTCATGATCAAAATGTTTGTTTTCTTGTACATATGTATAATAATAAATTGCCTCATAATTTCATAATATACCAGAATTGAATTTTAAGGTCATATTCGTTGTAGCCTTATCATTTTAAAATCACTTGTGAGAAATAACAATCTCCTTATAAAACGTTCAATGTTTAATATCCAATTTGATCTTGTCGGAAACTGTAGAAAACTTATTAAATGTTAATAACTTTAGACTAAATCTGACTTTTCCCTAATTTTAGACTTTGTAATCGTATTTCTAGGAACTAAGTATTTTAAGCTATAAAATGTTAGTCTCCTATCTTTAAAATTCCTGATTTTTGTAAATTGCCTACAATTTTTCAGAATTTTTAACTTTTAACTCTCACAATATCTATTTTCTCTTAATTCCAGTTTGTTGTCCTGGTATTTCTTATTTATTCATGGAATTTTTAACTTTGCCTTGGAGTTTACAACTTTCCTGGAAATTTCTTACTTTCCTTTTAAGGACTTATGAAAGTTCTTTAGGAATTTCCTCGAGTTTCTCACTTTTTCTTGATATTTTTAAAATTACTCTTTTCTCATTTGTTTACTCTATATTTTATAGCCAGTGTAACTATAAGTGTTAAAATATGTTCAACCAAACCAAAATATTATTGCCAGCAAATGAATGTTTTTCAGAAAATTGATAAAACGACCCTTATACACCTAGGACAAATTGCTAAACTATGAGTAAAATCGTTGAAAATTCCGATTTTTTGAGATAATTGAAAAATATCAATAAGTGATCCATCTGCATTGCCATAAATTTCGAAGTGACGTGTGAACATCCTGTAGATTTAACTGCTGCTGCATTTGCAAACTAATTTTGTTTGTTGTTCAATTCATGCCAAGACAGTATAAATTGAAGGGCGTGTTGGTACACAAACAAGAAATTTTTAAATGTTTTAACCACTAGCAAGGCCTGTATATTTTATAGTTCTGGCCTGAACATAATAACTTTGGGCCAAGGTATTATAACATGACCCACACTAAATCCGTTTGGATCTTATCAGCAAGGTGCTCTTTAGTAAGAATATCAATCTGACGTTAGGTGTGTTGCCTATTTTCGTTAAATTTTGATAAAATAGTTACATTTGCTTTAAATTAAATTCAGTGACAAGAAGTATCTATAGGAACATCATTTAAACACACTGCGCTAAAAGACGAGAAATATTTTAAAACTTATATCAAGGTTGATATTTAATATTTTCCATTTTTTATAGATGTCTTCCTAATCCTTTCTAATTTTACAATTTTACATTTTTGGCCATCTAGCGCGATAGGGAGAGGTCTAATGGTGTTGTTGTAAAATTGGTATTTTTCTAAATATAGTTACAAGGAAGTTATTGGTATTTTAAATTGGTCAATTTATAGCGTTCCACTAACCCACTAAAAGGAAGCATTAAGGGCGGGGTACCCTCTAAAAGTAAATGCGATAAACTGTGTTACAAACGCATAATTTTTAAGTTGTTCAAATTTCTCATTTCTCGCATCAATTATTCAGATTACATGTTTTAATTTCTGACTTGAAATTTTTTTTAAGGTAAGTTACCAAATTAGGCTTTTTGAGGCCCCCTGGTAACAGAATCAATATTTTAACCTCATATTTGGCACAGTTGTTGTATGGACGGGTTTTCTAGGAAAGAAGGTAATTTGGTCATTTTTGGTCTATCACAATTTTTTTATTAATATAAATCCAATGCTCGAATGGAAATTCTCCATAATAAATGAAATTACTCAAAATTATCCAGATTTTTTTGGAATTTTTCTCATTGCCTGCAGTGAAAAATTTCCTATTTTTGATACCACATTTTAGTTATACGGTTAAATAGAATTAGATTGAATCCTCAAAAAAGTTTCTCATATTTAGTTGCATAAATAATACCACTAAATACATGCAATGCTGAAAGTCAGAGCCTATTAGGTAGGCAACCAACTATACAGACAACTAAAGCATGCTGTGGCTAAAACAAACAAATTAATTCAAGGTTAAAAAATAAAGTTTGTCTTTATTTAGTATCTTTTAGCTATTTTTATACAACCTTGTACAGTAAAGACGGAAAAGTGGAAATTCTAAAGTGGTATCAGAATGGTAACAGCTTAAGAATTCCTTGTATTCGAACCATACAAACAATTGTTAGA
>JABXWE010056955.1:0-13079 GCA_014611495.1 Limonius californicus | reverse complement strand
ATGAAGAGCTTCGTTAAATATCGTTTCTGAATAAATATTGAATAGAAGCGTTGATAACATGCATCCTTGTCGAACACCTCTTTCGTTGTTTGTACGAGGGGTATTCTTTTAAATAAGGTCCGTTTGTGAATGAGAATGAGAATGACGCGCGATCGCTGCAGTGCGCTTGCGCGTCTGCTCCCAGCATGATAATGCTATGAGTGACAGTAAAGTTCGAAAGTGTGTAAGAATGTTCAAGGACGGGCGGGTTAATGTGCATGATGAGCCACGCCCTGGCCGACCTTCTCTGATTTCTGAATATTTAGTTCGTAATGTAGACGACAAAATTCGAGAGGACCGACGATTCACGATTTTAAAGTTATCAATTGAATTACCACATGTTTCAAGGTCAGTTTTGTACACCACTGTTTCGGAGAAACTGAATTATCGAAAATTGTGTTCTCAAGGCTGCTCTCTGACGATCACAAAACATGAAGATTGGGCTGTGCTTTATCGTTTTTGACTCGATATAATCAGGAATGGCATGAATTGTTGGACCACATCGCTACAGGAGATGAAATTTGGGTGTCTCACATGACCCCTGAGTTGAAGCAACAGTCAATGAACCAGAATGAAAGCCAAACAGACAATTCCAACACGAAAGATCATGGCAACTGTCTTTCAGGACAGGAAAGGGATTTTGTTAGTGGATTTTATGCCGAGAAGCACAACAATCAATTCTGATGCGTATTGTCTGACCTTGAGAAAACTCCGGCGTGCCATACAAAACAAACGGCGTGGCCTACTGTCTTCCGGTGTTGTTGCCACATGACAATGCAAGGCCACATGTTTCTGCACAAACACAAGGTCTAATCAGGTCTTTTGGATGGGAACAACTGTATCATCCATCTTACAGGCCAGATCTTGCACCCAGTGATTTTCACTTGTTTCGGTACTTAAAGGAGTTCTTTGGTGGTCAACGGTTCAACGACCACGAAGAACTGAAAATGTCAATTAGCTTATCATGTAGTTCTTTTTCAAAAGCTTTATTGTAGTCAGTGAAGCATAAGACCACATCTCTATTAACATCTATGCAGCGTTGTACAAAAATTTGCACACTAAATATGACTTCTCGTGTTCCCAAATTATTTCTAAACCCAAACTGAGTTTCATTTATTCTCTCTTCACATTTACGATAGACTCTTGTCTATATTATTCTTAGAAATACTTTAAGTACATGACAAATTAGACAGGTAATTCTCTGGCCATTACACATCTTTACATTAAATTTCTTTGGAATTGTAATAAAAATAGACTTAAGCCATTCGTCAAGGATGTTGTCTTCTAGTAATTTTTAAATTCCGGCTAGTATATTATCTGGCCCGGGGTCTTCATCCGACCTGATTAATTTTATGGCTTTTAAAACTTGGTCTTTTAGTATTTTGGGTCCCGAGACGCCTATCATAGAGTTGCAAAGTGAATATTGACTCGTCACTAAACATCACTCGTCCAAAATCATTACGGCCCTTATTGCTATGCTTCTCTGCTCACATTCTGCGGAATTTTTTATGATTTGCAGTGAGTGGAATGCAAACTAGAGGTATTCTAGCATATAGGCTGACGTCGTGAAGATGATTTTTTATTGTCTGTGTTGATACCAGCCTTCCAGTAGCAGCAATCTCACCTAGGAGCTGGGTTGCATTAAGAATTCGATTTCTACATGCATGTTGCGAGAGCTAATGACCAACTCTTGGTATTGTCGCCCGTCTACCTTGTCCTTGTCTTCGCCGAACACCTTCAGTCTTCAAATAGCAATTCCAAAATCGAGAAATTACATTTGGATAACAGATTGCTCTGGTCATTCACCTTCTAATTTACCTATGGCTCTCCAAGCCTCTAATTCGGACAGATCACGGTGCTGTTCCATTCTTAATTGCAATTCATATTGCAGATCACCACAAGTAAGCAAGAAATTTAAAATCTGAATTGTAACTAAGAGGGTGTTGACGCGCGCTTTACTACCCTCCAGCGACGATCGCATTTCAAGAAACAAATGAAATCACGACAAAGCGTTCGGTTTCTTGTTTAAAAATGTGAAATATACAAGTATTAGCAGCTGTTATTTTAACTGCCTGTTTTTTATTCTTAATGTTGTCAAATATCCGTTAATTGTTTAGAGCAATGTAGTTTGTTTTGATTTCACATTAATTTTTCACTGAATACTCGTAAGCGAAGGGGTAACGATTCTCTTATTTTGCATTTCCTTATTTTTCTTTTAATTCATATTATTGTAGTTGTCATCAAGTTTAAAAGTTCGGGTGGGCATGCCCAAAATGCAAATGCACATAAATAATTAATGCATCTGTAGGCCTAGAATGAGTACAAAGTAAATTTAGCAGCTTAATCTACTTAAAGAGAAAGTTTATTAAACTGGAAAAGTAGAGCTATTAAACACCAACGTAAAACTTGAAGCATTTTTAATCTAGATTAGCCTAATATAAATTTACCACCCAAAAAATGCAGATATAATATATCTTTTCAACTGGTATAAAATATGAAAACGTAGGTATTAAGGTCGACATTCTCTGATCACTAACAGCTTGAAACGCTTGCGATTAAAATTCCGTTTCCTTGATTCGTTACAAATTAACAACCTCTGCGTCAAATTCTTATCCAGATTCAGTAATTATTGCTTAATCTGCCATTATAAAATAACTAAGAACATCTAAGAGGATTTATGATAATTATCTGTTCTGAATTATTATTTCCACAAGAAATTCTTATAAATCTTAACAGCCAGTAAACATCATGTTTAGAAATAGCAGAATTAAATAGCAATAATCGAATACAACTCTATTTATCCTCTTTTAGTTAATTATGAGTTCCCCTCTTCATGTAATACTGAAAGTATTACCGTTTCAAAGCAGGTTGATAATCAAATATAATACTTCCGTGTTACCTTTAAAATGTACAGCGTCGTCGCTTTAGTTTTGATCACTAGTACAATATCAAAAAACTTTAAGTGACATAAAGTCGATTTACTTAAGTCATTCCAGCTCTGAAATATTCTAAAACAATCACTTTCTCTTGATTATCTTATTGTTGTCACATTGTTCTAAAGAAGAAATATAAAAATAACAATTGAAAGCAACGGGACACCATAATTGATTAAAATGCAGTTGTTTTTAGAATAGTCACTTAAAAGATTAAAGAATCTATCAAGAGTGCTTACAAGAAATACGACGAAACAGAAAACAATATACAGGGTGTTCCACGACGTGAGGTCACTACTTCGTGTACGTAATCTTTAGACCAAATATAGTTAAAAATTCTGATAAAGTTATGCCCTAAAGTAAACTGTTTTCAAAATACAGAGTGTTAAATTATTATTTATTAAACAATTACAATTTCAGGAAAGCCAATATTTATTTTTACTTTAGTTAAAATTCACTATAAATTGTTTGTTGATTGTTCAAAATGGCCATGGAGATCGGATTGCCCTATGTAACATATCATTGTTATTCCAAATTAGTTCTGCTGCCTCAAAGATGCGGCTCCTAAGATCTTCAACGGTCTCTGATGGTGTTTGGTACACCATATCTTCCATATGGCCCCACAAATAATAATCTAAACAAATTAAGTCCGAGATCTTGGGGGCCAGGGGTGCTGTTCTCCTCTACTAATTACACGTCCTTCAAACCGGTGATTCAAACATTGCCTTAAACGTAACGCAAAGTGCGCAGAGTCACCATCGTGCTGGTACCACATACCATGTCTGACCGCCAGCGGGACATCATCAAACAATCCTCCCAAATGATCTAGAAAATTTAAATATCTGTCTGCGATTAAGTGGTTCTCAAAAAGTAGTGAACCAATGCGCATGTTATCAATAATTCCACACCATATTCACTGAAAACCTATCTTGATAATTTGACTCTATGATTTCGCGCGGATTCTTCAAATCCCAAGAGTAGCTGTTCGTTCTATACATTAATCCATTCCTTGTAAATGTTGCCTCATCCGTGAATAAAATTCTATTAAGTAGGTTAATGATCCAGCGGCAAATATCCATAGGACTAGAGAAATCTGTAGGTAAGAGGACTAAACAGGCTGGATATGAATTGGATATAAACGCTGACGTTTTAATGTTCTCCAAACTCGCATTCGTGGTACATTAACTTGTGCAGATACACGACGAACAGAGATGCTGGGATTATTATCAATTTCTCGCAATTTGTTGTCCTCATTATCTAGTACTTGCTATATCGGACACTCAGTCGACGGTTTCGGGAAAGGTCCGAGTTCACGTATAGGTGGTTGTGCACTCGTTGGGAAACTCGTCGCTCTGGTAGTCGCCAATTTGGAAATCTTGACCCATATTCTCAAGCAGCTGCTACTGAGTTTCCATCACAAAAACAAAAGTAAACATTATCAATACTTTTAATAAGCGCAAGCAGAGAAATCAACTTTTAATAATATTATTTCCACAGTAACGTAGACAGTTTCTATCAAATACCACTGAATATCATTTATTGTTTCGGCTGCTTCAGTATTTAACTAAAATAGGCCATAACTGCTTTAATAGTCTATTTAGAAAATATGACCATTCTTTAGTTTCGACTTCTTTTCACCTCTCCTACACGTAGGTGAAGTAGTGACCTAATATCATTTTTCGTAAAACTGTTACAAACGTTATGTTTTTGTCCATGAAATGGATTGACATTTTAAAATCTATAGGAAATAGCGTGACTATAACGCAGTACAAAGCATTTGAGGTAATGCGTCTGCCCATATTGATACGTCAAGATAAATAAAAGTCACGTGATATATAAGTCTAATTGATGGACATGATATGAGTTATAACAAAACAAGAACATAACAATGAAATAATTCATATAAACAAGACTGGAAATGTTCCCCAATTTCTTGGAAACTTCTTAAAATTTTGTATTTACTGCTTTTAGTAAATACCGTAAGAATGTATCTGCATATTTATACGCAACATAGTGACATAGGACAAGAGAAAATCCTGTAATAAAATAATAATAAATGGGGTTTGTGAGAATTTGTTCCTATTTCGCTAACAGCATCTACTCTGCTCCAAGATATTAACGCACCACAACTAACAATCGCAATATTGTTTAAAGTATTGCATGTAATGAAATACGTTTAATCATAGATAATGCTTAAAATTAAGGAAACCATATTTTATCCAAATTAACAACAATAGCCGCAATTTAACAACAATCAACGCAAAAATTAAAAACATCAAAATTCGAAAACTGAAACATTGTAAGTTTACAGATTAAGTAGGCTGTGTTTCCGCCTCGACTTGTTATAACAGCTTGACAACGGCGGTGCATGCTTGAAATCAACACAATTAACTGCTCTTGTTCAAGATTAGCCCGCATTTCCACTAATGAATTATCTAGATCGTTAAGAGTTGCAGTGGGTTGTTGAAGGGATCGTACTTGTCTTCCGAGTATGTCCCAGAGGTGCTCAGTCGGATTCAAGTCGGGACTTCTGACTGGCCATTGCATAACAGGAATACCAACGACGTCTAGGCATTATTGCACAATTCTGGCTGTGTGGGGCCGGGCGTTGTCGTGCATTAATTGGAAGTTGTCTCCGACGTATCGGGCATATGGCACAACATACTGTTCTAAGATATCCGTAATGTACCTCTGACTGTTTAAAGTGCCGCTGGGGAAAATGTGTAGGTCTGTGTGAGCCGTGAAAGATATGCCTCCCATACCATTATTGAGCCACTACCAAATGCAGTCGTGGGGGCAAAATTGCATTGAGCATATCGTTCATTTGGACGTCTAAAACTCGAATGCCCCTATCACAGCTCTCCAAACAAAATCTGGACTCGTCTGTGAACAAAATGCGTTTCCAACCTTCATTTTCCCAATTCAAGTGGTTTCTAGCAAAATCTGTGTCTGCGGTGGTCTGCAGTCAACTGTGGGCCAGTAGCTGGTAATCTGGCTCTCAGATTTCCTTCCAGAAGACGGCGAACGGTTTCAATGCTAACCTGCGCATTATGTAGTGCTGAAAGTTGTCTTTGGAGGGCTCTTGTGGTGGTAAAGCGCTCTCTTAGTGCACGCATTCGAAGAAAAGCATGTTCTACAGCGGTAGTAGCACGTGGTCGCCTTTGCCCTGGTCGCCTCTCATGTTCATTAGTTTCTCTGAAACGCTAGATAACCCGGGAAATGGTTGTGTGATTCACCCCAATCCTGTCAGCCATAGCGCGGAAAAAATACCCTCCTTCGGACAAAGTAAGGGCTGTGACACACTCATCACGACTTAAATTTCTTGAGATACGTTGCATTTTAAATAGGACTGATCGTACAAGCAATTATTTGATGACAGCTACACGATTTGATACGTTTTAAAGTAAAACGAAACTGCAAGTAAATTGTGAATGTGCATTGTAAAATTGATTAATTTTTTTTTATCAAAGTTAAAGATGTAGAAACAGACCAAGAGTAACATGTCTAGCAGGCTTGTATCAGACATTAATTCCATGCATTTGGTTGAAGTAGATAGCGCACTACTTTTCTTTTATCGCAACATTAATAATCGGTGCGTTAATTTGTTGGACCAGTGTATAATTTTCACAATATGTTTAAGTGGTCTCACGCTTCTCGTCTTCCTGGTAACACCTGTCCGGCAGTACAATTTTACACAGCAATTTAAGGTGTTTAAGCGCTGGGATGGCTCAGTGGTTCAAGAATCAGGTTTTGGTTGTAGTAGTCCAAATTCAGAGGTTGGTAAAGGTCGCCGCGGACTTTTCGAAATTTTCTTTTCTTTGGCCTTAATGGTCTCCGAGTGGCTGCTAGCGATTTTCAAACAGTATTTTATAACGCGTAATTTTCATTCCTTGGCGGAATCGATTCAAACGGAAATGAATGGTAGCTGTGCTTGACCGAGTTGTTCCGAAAGCATAACATAATCGACCCGCTTCTTCTTAAGCGACCGGGCTTAATCTTCAACTTTTCAACTTAAAACTTTGCTTTAAATGAACCGATCCAGACGATTTGCGATTTCCTATGGGAAAAATGGCGTTAAGCAGAATTATCGGTTGTTAGCCAGTTCCGGTTAGAGCGCAATCGACTTTAATATTTTTAAAGATGACCATTTTCAGAGTGAGAAAGAGGTCTTAGACGTAGGTGCTGAAAAAATGCGGCATATTTTTGGGTCGTATGGCGATAACCACTCTCCACCTATCTACGATAATTACATCGAGATAGCCCACTCCATTGTCCACCGACAGCCTTTTACAGTTATAACCGCGTGCCCAATTTTTGTAGTTTTTTTAGTTAACTTCCTTCTCCCTTTCCTCTGACCTTCTCTTCTTCGTCAACCCCTCTCTCTTCCTGTATTTTGTATTACCCACATTTCCCTTTTTTTCCTTGTCTCAACCTGTTCCTCTTCCCCTCTTTTCTTTTTCCACGTTCATACTTGTTCCCTTTCTCTTCCGCTTCTGATGGCCTTCTCTCCTTCCTATTCCTCTTCCTATGCCATTTTCTATCTTCTACCCTCATTTGTCGACCTCCTGTACCCTCATTTCCCTTTCCTTCCTATTTCCCCTTCCTACACCCCGTCAACCGATATCTACCAGCAATACATCCTAATTACACAAAGCTAAGTACGAATAATTGTACAAAGGGTTACTTTTCGTCACCATTACCGTAGTGCGCGCTTCTTTTTAAACGCTAATCGATATTATTGCCAAACAATTATTCCACTTCTAAACCTCTACCTAAAAGGTAACTCATTGCTGAAGAAAATAAAACGAGTGCTTCGTAGCAACAGCAACCTGAGAAACATCTTGCCTATACACGAGTGTTAATATCGTAATTACGTTTTCCACTGACTGTACATACACAACATCTCCATAAAATATTAGAATATAAAATTGTTGATCCTCTGTTTACCAACGTGGATATGCAGGAAAATACAATTGCACACAATGCTCCTTCACAATATGTGATGCCTAGAAGACAGTTTCTAAATGAACGGCCTTCTGATCAACGGATTGAAGAGAAGTAAGAAATTCTATTGATTCTCTTGAATCTTTTTCTATCCCCGAACCTGACGCCTTTCGATTTTAAGTGTGTGATATACAAAACCCACACCGAATTTACACAAAACTTAAGAAATCGATTAATGTAGAAACCCAAACAAGAGAGACGGTCACGAAAATAAGAAGAAAACCTGAAAATAAATTATACTGCTGTCAAATTTAATGCTGCACATTAGAACATTTGTTAATCTAGAAAGCTGTTTGTTAGTTTACCTTCAATTAAATAAAGATAAGAAAACAAACAAAATAATTAATTTTATTTTCGCAGCAAACCATTGAATTAAATAGTTTTTTTAAATTTATTTTGGCTATACGTTGAAGACGAATAATCCAATTTTAATTTTCTTTGGAGTGCTAGTTACTGTGATGAAAGAGTGAGTAGGTATTTAATAATTTTAATTTCATACTCCCCATTGAACCCTACAATTTTGCCTTCACCTCGGTTTAATATCTTTTTCATTGTTTAGACATTTAGTATTGATTGTTGTAAAACGGCCACCCAGTATAAACTTACTGTAAGAAGTACGGAATAGTTCAGCCTAAGTCTTAAAGTCTTTTTGAAATCACCCTTCATACAGATAAATGAATTATTTAAATTGTGCTAATTTATTTGCTTGATTCAAGACTGCAACCACAACGACGAAAAGGAAAATAACCAAAATAAATTTTTTTTTCGTTGATTACATTCTAATACGCCAACGAAAGCACTTAACATCACATTATAATTACTAGGCCATCTTAAGATTGGAAGTAACTTTGGAATTAATAAAGACACATGGTAGTCGGTTTTTAAGGCAATTTTTGTCTCTACAAAGTCTATCAGTTAGTAAACGAGTTGATACTTCCTTAAAAGGCAACGGAATTGGTAGTTCTTTATATAAATTATTGCAGTCGTAAATCAGATCAGGTGGAAATATGCACCTGGCTGTAGAAATACGTTTACCTCGACGCCTACCTGAAAATTAGCATTTTTGATCATAGGTGTGTCTCTTATGCTAATTATGGCAGTATATAAAACTAAGTGATTAACTTTGATATACTTAATTACTTTGTGTAATGTAATCCATAAATTCTTCTTCAATGTATACTTTTTGATACAGTTCGCTGTAGAGATTAAAACGATAATACTTGTAATGACCACAATTATAATATTAAACATTAAGTTCTGCTGTTTAGTGCCAATTTTTAAGGTAATAAAAACATTTCAGATATATTTATTAATTAGCAGTTTTCGTAAAACTATAACTTCTCTATATCTCATCCCAATGGAAATTAAACATAACGGTTTGTTTACGTTAATGTGTATCTTCGAAAAGATGAAACAAGTTTGTTATCATTTTAACCTAACAATCATAGCCCAAGACACAGAAAACTAAATATGTTATTTCAAAAATTGTATATACAGAGTGTTCCCTGAGTAATGTCGAAAACTTCAGAAGGTGATTCTTTGGCTGATAAAAGATAAAAATTAAATATAAAATTTTTTCTCATAATGCTTTATTTTCGAAATATTGAATATTTCCAGAACCCAAATCTTGTGCAAACTTGAAATTGAATCACAATATCACTGGCATCAACATAAAAAAATTGAAGTTATACTTATACAGGTTCGAACCCAGGGTGTGTGTGGCGTCTTAGTTGTAGTTGCGGCATGAGGTTTTTCAAGGGTGGGGCATGTTAGACTCGCGCATAGCAGAAAATGTGCTGAGCCGGGACAAGCTGCGTGGGATGGGAATCATGGAGTTGCATATGGCTACTATATAATTCTTAAAAAAAATATATTTATTTTGTTTTTAAAAATGTCCGAGTTTATAAACGCCGAAAAAGCAATTATGCATTACTATTATGGCCTTACGGCCGGAAATGCACTGGAGGAAGGCGAAAATACCACGAAAAGTTTCCATATAGACGATTACCATTTGATAAAACATTTACGCATGCATATTACACTAAGGAAGTTTGATTCATTTCCGAGAGATACTAATCTTCTCGGTAGGCCAACCACAGTTACAACACCACAACTAGAGCAAGAATTACTTCGTCAAGTTGCGGAAACTCTTTCTACAAGTACATGTAAAATTTTGATATTTTACCAGCTCTACTCGTACCATATTCAGCGTGTGCAAGCCTTGTTGCCACAAGATTTCCTTCGAGGTTTCGGCTTCTGTCAGTGGTTCATTTCCTTTCCCCTGGGCCCGCCTGCCCTTGGTTCCCGAGACACTTCAGCCTATAAGACTTATTGTGTTCACCCTGGTAGTTACTCACAGCTAATCCGTGATCTTGCTTCCTTGTACCATAACGTACCTGTCACTCACGGAATTTGTATTAAAGTCTTCCGGTTCCATGTGTGGTTGCCCGAATATGCGTTGTCTTTTACCAGCCAGCGCATCGTAGCTGCATAGAATATGCATTGCGGTTTCTAGTACTTCACTGCAAAGTCCGCATGTGGGGTCTCCAACGAATTTCCAATCCTCCTGAGGTGATCCCTGACGGTCGCGTCTGCTCAACAGTTATGTGGCTCTATTTCTGCAAGGTCCTTTAATAAGTGCCTTGCTATGGATCAACCCTTGTTTGTTGACCCAGGAAATTTTTTGTTGGTTGTAAATCCATCCGTTACGCATTGCATTTCTTGGTACTCCCAATGCAAGTTCAGGACCGTAGTAGGGGCGTGTTGACCCCTGCCTTGCCAGTTCGTCCGCTTTTTCATCATCTTCAATCCCGCAGTGGCTCGGAACCCAGAGCAGTCTCACAATATTCTGCCCTACCAGGTCATTGAGTTTTTTGTAGCATTCCCAAATCAGTCTGGATGAGGCCTTAAAGCGTAAGAGTACTTTTAGGGCCGCGTGACTGTCCGATAGAATATACACACGCCTACCTGCGTAGGTCCTTCGATTGTTTTCTCGCGCTCATGGTAGTATCACGTATATTTCCGTTTGGAAAACAGAGGCGTACCTGTCAAGTGGAAAGCTGAGACTTTCCCTTGGTTTGACACCATATACTCCTGCTCCGGTACCTGTCTCGGTTTTTTAGCCGTCCGTGTACCAGATTTGGCTTCCAGGAGGAAAGTCCTGTCCAGGTGCACACCACTCTATTCGATCCTGAATAATTACCGCGGAGAATGTAACTGTTAGGTGTTTTGATTTCATATAGTCCGTTCTCATGTCAAACATAGGTCCTCCAATGCTGGCAATTACCCTCGTGTGCTCTGTATCTGTATGCAGATTGTACTGTGAGCTCCACAATCTTTATAGTCGCAATCTAGCCGCCCCTTAATCACCAGGTGTGTCACGAACCAAAAGGCCGAAGTCACAATAATTTAGTAAGAACAAGTAAAGCCTCGGCTAGCTAAATCATACTTACTTTAGAGTTGTGGGCTTTTGTTGAACATGACGTAATGATTTATAAATCAGTCCCTTAATTAGGGCGCCACTCCTTTTTGGAAGATTAAAGTTGATTAAGTAATTAAATTTAGTATTTGAGCAAAAGGAGAAACTCAAAAAAACAAAATTTACCATAGATGATTAGAACAAGAATAAATTTATTAAAATAACACATTTAAACATTTCATAATAACAGGTTACAAACAGGATAAATTAAAATTTGACATTTAGTAAAGGCATACAAATGATTAAAATTCAAATATTCCTTGAGAGCTCTCAGTGCATTTAAAATACTACATCTTTCATAAAAGATTTCTTTTAACACACCTTAAGCTAAAGTGATAATTCCAAAAAGTTTATTTATTTTAAACAATGAAATGTAGAAAATATATTTAAAAACAAACGTCCACTAACATCGAAGAAATACTTTGAAAGTTTACGTTGATTCATTTAAGCACTGTTTACATAATTAATTAATTAGGGCGTTTCGAACATACCTTTGTTCGTGGAATGCAAACACGTCATAATTGGATGACGTCACAGGACTACGTATAATTATTAGTTGACAAATACGACAGCAATGGTTGGTTGTTCGTCTAAATTGAGCGAAGACTGGATTGCAGATTTTTCGACAGGGTGTCCCTTCTTTATGGGACTGCAGGTTAACCTTATTAGAGATGCAGCCGAAGAAGTTTGAAGTTGCAAGGAATTGCGCAACAATAAAACACTCTTATCCACAGTTTTTGAATTATTTGGCTATCAAATCGATGCAGGTAACATACGACAGATAAACTAAGGCACAGGCATTGTAGTTAAACACTCACAAGATAAGGTAGCTCAAAAAGGTATTTCAAAATTTTCGAAGACAAAAAATTGCACTCAGGAATTAACTGGTGTGCACGCTTTCACTGCCAAAATGCGTCTCTTATTTTACTAGAAAGAATGCCAGCAGGAATGATTTGTGCGGAGCTAGCAGAAACAATAATCAGCCGCGCATGGACCCAATTTCCTAGAAGCAATTATTGAAATTCACGTAGGACACGATGTTTAAAACAATGCAAAAAAAAACAACGTCGAATATCCCAATGAGTTAAAATGAATGGATAACCATTGAGATAAAAAGACGAACGTTTCACTCGCTACAAAATCAAAGAAAAGAAAAAAACAGTAAAAAAAAAGCGAAAAAAGCTCCGAGGAATATCAGAATAATGTTCTACTTTAGAAACCACATTCCAGAGACTATCACATATATTCAGGGCAAACAACCACTCAAAGGTACCAAGTAAAATGATCACATTCATACCCATGCATCAATTCACTGATCGATCAAACATTCTAAACATGGTTCATTAGGAGAAAAGAATTCATACACGAAGCCAAACAAAACTTGGGAACACACATAAACAAACGTCAAAATAAAAAGAATACCAGGCTGTGCATTACACGCTACTAAGGAACAATTCATCAAAGGAAAACAAGACGGAAAGATAAAATAAATTTAGTAAGACCTCTACCAAAAGAAAACCTAACCCACTGGTATCTTTTCCCCCACCTGTGCCGATACCTGACATCGTAATGTCTTTCCCACCCTGACACAGGTGTTCACTAGTATAGTTAGTGACGACTAAAAT
>JABXWE010056954.1:0-24881 GCA_014611495.1 Limonius californicus | reverse complement strand
GTTGGAATTACCCCAGATAGGCAAAATTCTTAGTTAGGGTGTACAATGGGCCAAATGTGGCCTAAGTGCAAAGAGATGCTTGGAAAACCGCGTCCTAGATCTCGCTCTTTCAAAGCAAGCAAGCAAGGGCAATTTGGCAATGTACACACAATAATTATGACAAAACAAGATACAACCAAATTGCCAATACACTAAAAAGAAAATTAAATGAAGTAAGAAATGAAACATTCCAACAATATGAACGTCACTTTCCAGAGATAACTACAATATTTGGAAAGCGACAAATGGCTTCAAGAGACCGCAAACACAACTACCTCCAATACGCAATCTAGCTGGTTCGTGGGCCAGATCAGAACAAGAAAAAACCGACCTATTTGAGCAGCATCTGGCACAAGTATTTAAACCTAACTCGGAAGCAACTGATGTAGACTTCGACACATTCCTTGAAGCTTCACTCCTATTATCACCACCCATGCGTGATCTTACAATTGGTGAATTACATAAGGAGGTAAAATTATTGAGTAACAAGAAAGCACTAGGTTACGACCTCATAACTGGCCTTATTCTTAAACAACCTCCAGCGAGAGGAGAAAAACTGCTACTAACATTATTTAACGCAATACTGCGCTTAACGCGCTGGCCACCGCAACTGAAGATGGCGCAAATCATCGTAATATTGAAATCTGGGAAGCCGCCAAACGAAGTTGAGTCGTATCGCCCAATTAGTCTGTTACCAATAATATCTAAATTCCTAGAAAAACTTATACTTAATCAGATATATAAAGAAACATCGATAGATGAATGAATCCCAATTCATCAATTTGGATTCAGACAACACCATTACACCAATCAACAGTGTCACCGCATGTCAAACATTGTTCAAAAATCTCTCGAAAGTAAAAAGTACTGCTCAGCAGCCTTCTTGGACGAGGACCAACACCTTAGGGCATAAATGGGAAATAGAGAAACAAGAAGAAGAATGATAGAAAGAACATCGAATGTAGATCCCCGCCCCTGAAAGTAAGTAGCAACGACGAATCCTTTAAGTAGTTTCTGGATCTTGAAACAAATGTACTTCAACCTTACAAATTAAAACTTTACATTCTAAGCTGGCATCTACACAGCTGCTCAAACTCGTCGTCCTGCTTTTCGTAATCAGTTACGCCGGTAGAAATTGTACCAGACGAATAGCTAAAGGCATGACTGCAGAAAAATACCAATTTCCTTATTTTGCCCAACTTAGGAAGAAGCTTCCCGTCAATGAAAGGTTTGCGCCCATAATAAATTGTTGTAATCCTGTAATTGTCAATTTTCTTGTTAGTTTTTATAGATTGTCGTGGTGCAGCGGTAGTTTAATTAGCCCCCGGTGGTTATTAACGGCTGCACACTGCTTTCCCAACTCCAAAGCCACACTAAACTACCTCATAGAAACAAAATTGATTTCAGTTTTAATGGGAACTCGGTTCAAAAACGACGAAATGGCGGAGAAGAGACTTGTTATCAAAGTGCGGAGACACGATGGTTATTTAGCTGAGCACGGTGAAGGTGATGAGTCCCACGAATATGTTGATGAGGTTGAAAATGACATTGCAATAGCCAAACTGAAATCTTCTTATAAAATAAGCAAAGCTGTTGATGTAATTAAACTGCCACAAATAGACTCGGAGTTGATATGTCCACAAGGCACGGTGGTTGGCATGGGAAAAGAAACCACGAGCTCGGATACTGTTGTCAGCTATGCCCAAATGTCAGTTATTCCTATAAAGGATCTTCAAGAAATCGTTCCACCGACAAATACTACTTTTTACAGTAAGGCTAAGTGGGAAGTAGGTCATACCTTGCAAGGAGACTCTGGTGGACCATTCGTTTGCAAGTTTGGAACTACATCGGTTCAGTATGGGATAACCTCGAATGGTTATCCCAGTAGCGATTCTGAAGGATACATAACGCAATTTACAGAAGTTTCTAAGTACATCAATTTTATTAAAAAATATGTAAAGACAATTAATATTTATAATGTAAATTATAGGAGAGTGTACATAGATCAAAAAGGTGTATCAATATCCAATGCTTTGCTAATGAATTGTAGCTGGGTTTACATTTTATGTTGGTGTTGTTATGTAATTAATAGGTAATTAGAATTAAAACTTACGAAACAGATTGGATTCTAATCGGTTTACGATGCTCATAAAATTTTTCTAAAATATGCTAGTCTTTTGAACGTGGCTAGTGGGTTTAATAAACCTATTATAATAATAAAGGTATTAGTTTTAGTGTAAACTTAATTGCTACCAGGGCCCGGGTGATTTTCTGTAAACGTCTATAATTCCGGGATCAAGCCACGTGGCGAGATTAACGCTTCTTGAGTTATATAAGGCGTCATCCCGATCCGAAACCTTTCGGATCGATCTACCTCAAAAATTAAATTTTATCTAGGTCGCTATTCATTCCTTGCCGATCGGTTGGTATGGCTTTGGCAGGTACACTGAGGACCCATAGAGGTATGAGATATTGTGGAACCGACCCAATCCGGCTTGCCCTTTACGAACGCCACTGTTCAGAACTCAAAACTCTAATGTTCAAGGGTACACAATTAATTACCGACTTGCGACCCTGTTGTCAAGTCGGCGCTAAAAACGGTCGGTTAATTTTATTTATGTGAAAGATAGGTGGATATTTTACAATTTAAACGAAACAAATTCGGCGACGATATAGCGCGATAACGGCTCAAGTCGTCGGATGGCTGTGCTGTGAGACCACCCAAAACCTAAAGTCGCCTACTCTTGTCTGAGGGCAGAAAAGTTTATACACCCTTTGTACCTACCCGCACTCGCCCTTATAAAATACAATTACGAACCCCTTCCTTCTTTCATATGTTTATTCTACCGTCCCCCTTTCCTTCCTCAAACCCTTTTTCCTCATTTCTTTCATGCTCCGAGCCCTTTCCTCTTTCCTGCCCCGTTTCCTCTTGTTCACGTTGTTTCTCCCCTTGTTCATCCCCATTGCGCCCATTATCTCATTCCTTTTTCCGTACTCTAACCGCTTTGCTATTTCTTTTTATTTCCTAGTCCTTGTTACCCATGTCTTCTTCCGTTTTCCCATTTCCTTCTCTTACTCTCCTCCTCCCCCAGTTCTAATATCTCCTATTCTTTCTCCTTTCCCTTTCTATTTCCACTAGGTCCTTACGCGCCTTTTCCGTTTTTTCCTCCGGCCTTCGCCTCTTCTTCACTATAGCAGTTCCTAAGGAATAGTGCGAAGGATTCGCTGTTTGTCGCTGTTCGCCTGTACCCGTAGTTTGTAGTTTACATTCCCTATGCTTGACTCTTTTGTCAGGTGTGAATTAATCGAGTATGCCGATACCTATATCAACTATGATTGTCAAATTTTCATTAATTTGTTAAAATGAAATATTTTAGTTTTCTAATTCTGCTGGTAATTTATTTTGGTAAAAGCGGTGAGGAAGGACTAAAGGATGCCGATAATGATCAATTTCCGTTTTATGCGGAAATTGGTTACAAAACCAGGTTTAATATTTTTGATGACATTTTATCCTAAGGTTAATATAAAAATGCTTTTCTAGCGACAAGTGGAAATACGAATGTGGGGGAAGTTTGATTGACTCCGCTTGGATAATCTCAATGGCCTTCTGTTTCTCCAAAAAGAATAGCAGCGGTACGCAACAAATTTTGCAGTTTGATAGTTTAAAAAATCCGGATAAAAAAGATCTGTTAGCTACAATGGGCAGTGACCCAAAGGGTGGTCCAAACGGAATCTTCAGTCCAGTTATCGCTATCTATATCCATCCTAACTACACAATCAAGCACACCAGTGAGATCTTACTTGATGTACTACCAGAAAATAACATTGGACTCGTGAAAGTTAAACGTGCTTTTGCAATAGTCCACATCATACAGCTACCACAGCTGCGAAATGGAGCAACAACGAGATGCCAACAGGGTGTCATTTTTGGTACTGCCACGAAAGGCGACCGCAAACTGTACACCGAGGTACCCTATAAAACAAATAAGGATCTTAAGAATTTCAAATTGTCGTTTAGTTCAAATGCACTATTTTATACTGAAGTTGCAACAAAGCAAACGGACACACTATGGCAAGATGAAGGGTCACCATATTTGTGCTATGGTAAGTCTAACAGTATCCTAGTGCAATATGGTATCTTGTCGCTACAAGTTCGTAGGAATAAAGTTGACTCGGATGTAACATTAAGTGTCTACGAAGAGATAGACAAGCATCTCGATTATATTAAAAAAATTGTACCAAATGTTAGAATCTTCTCAGACCCTTCACCATGGGAGCACCAGGTAAAAACATCAAGTTCAAGCGGCCTAGAAATACCATCAACTTTTCTCAGTTTTGCTTGTTTGCGTTTTATCCTACCAACAAATTATTAAAATTACCGTTAACAAAGTGTTTAATTAATTAAAATTTGTATTGTATTGTATTTTACTTTCTGAAAAATAGAGACCCTTTTCTAAGAAAGTTCTATTTTAATGTGTCCCACAATAAACGCTATGGTATTTTGAAGTAAGTATGCATTTAAAAGTGGGATTTTGTGGTCCTAATGATTTTGGAACGTGCTGTGTTATGAAAATCATTAAACACCAATAGGTAATTTGAGAAACGATAAGGATATTTAAATTATAACGTTGTAACGTCGGATATGTGTTAGGTGGTAGCTTAGTTAGCAGAGCGTTGACTTTTCGAAAAAAAAAACGTTCATTATGGCTTGAGTTTCATTTAACAGCATCATCATGTATTATGTATAACAATCTTGTTCGGCAACCCATTATACATAATTACCCTATCCGGTTGGTTACCGTAGAATCTTAATGCAAAAACATTCTCGGCCATTTCTGTCGTTTGGCTTCGACATTGAACTATAAGTTTCACATGTTTTTGACGAAGAGAAGCACGTGGTAGGGAAGAAACCAGTCCTCGGCAGTGGGACGCAAAGGCTATTAACGACGGTACCCAATCCATAAACAGTGAATGCTTTTTTTCTTAAGGTTAATAATTATTTATTGCAGGGGCGACGTCAAATATATGATCAAACGATAATTACAAGCCATTAACAAAAAATGAGACCCAAGTATGTAACTGGTATAAGGTGGAGGAACTAGAGATATAGTTCCACACAATGGAAAAATAGAGGATGTGCAGAATATAAATACTTGGGAATAACCCTTTTCAATAAACCAAATAGCCAAACAAATATTGGCCAACGAATTTTGTTCATGACTGATAAATAAGCACCCTGGAAAAACCATATGTAAGGCAGTCTCATTACCCAGGATTTATGGACTTCCAAAGATCCACAAGGAAGGCATACTGTTAAGACCTACAGTAATCGCCGTCAACTTACAACCCAAACACTGGCACAACAGTTAGCTCAAATGTTGGAACAACTGTATGAGATAACAGTATTCCACGTACGACACTCAAAATATTTCGTGAATAAGATAACGGATATCTACCTCACCGAAGCCGATCTACTAGTGAGTTTCGACGTAGTCTCGCTGTCCCATTGATAAAACAATAGTAGTGAAGATCCTCCTAGAAAAATTTACCGAGCTCGTTTTAACTATGCTTACAATCCACCATCTTCAGTTGGCAAGGAAAGATATATCTGAACAAAACGAAGGGACATCTATGGGGTCGCCTCTCTCCCCTGTTATTGCCAATATGTACATGCAACACTTTGAACAACAAGCACTAAAAATAGCCACTCTGAAACCTAGTTTGTGACTACATTAAGTGGACGACACCTTCGTCACCCCAACATTACCATATGAATGTGGAAAACGTTGCACTTCTCTGCCTGGATGCTCGGTAAAGAGAAAGTCCGATTCCACGTTGGGACACAGTATGTACAGGTAATCAACGCACACGGATGGATACCTTAACGCCAGATCTCTTCATAACCCTCTATAAAAGGCAGCAGTGCTGAACACCCTGACCAAGCGTGCTGTCTGCATATCTGATTCCGGGAGACTACCAAGAGAAGAAATCTCCCTAAAGTCCTCCCTCCCAATAAATTGTTTCAAACTTGAAGAAATTCAAAGAGCAATCAGCAAGGCAAAGAAACCATCGGGCATATAATCAACAGAAGGTTTAAACCCCAATCCACTCTACAATGCAGATTATCTAAGGAGCCAACTGATAGGTAACGGGTTTTGCCTACTGTGAATACTACTTAAATAAATATTTACTAAAATATATGTAGCTTCTGTCGGCTCTATAACAGCTGAGAAGAATTGTAAATGTTTGAAGGAAAGGCCGGGCAGGCAAGTGTTTCTTGGAATGTGTGGGAAAAACAAGGGGTGGCAGGGTCTTAAGAAAGGTCTGCAACGGCAGTCTACAAGGGGCAGTGTTGTTGGTAGCTAGGCGTAGGCTTGCATATCTTTAGCGCAATGACTAATTAATAGCGTTTGCGAACCTACTAACTGATTGCAATGCGATTATCCTCTAAAACTGAGGCAAGGTGCGAATTTAGTGTTACCATTTATGTGTTTATATAGGAAGATTGGCTGCGATGAGAATATCAGCTAATATAAGCAGTGACGTCATTGACGAGATTACGGTTTATATCCTGCGAAGTTTTATATACGTTAACCCGAATAGTTGCATATTATCTACTTATTATTATATATGGTTTATATCCCATAAAGCGTCGTACGTGTTTACCCGAATGGTTACGCATTATCTACTTGTTATTATATGTGGTTTATATGCGCTGGGTCACATTATTATTAATGTACAAGATTGCTGTCTATGTAAGTAGTCGTTGGAAACAGTAGCGTTGTTAATATAAGTAGCTATATAAGTAGACAATATGTGCGGCAAGCTTAATCATTATTCCCCTAGTAATGAATGGGGAAGGTAGTCAGCTGGCAGAGGTAGCCTCGTGAAGGCGCCTAGTTTGACTTAATATTATTACAATGAATATTACCTCAACGCCAGGAGGGCATTGGCTGACTTTTACGTGGAGGGTAGGTGGCTAATTATACTCTCCCCATTGCATGTAGGGCAGAGGGCCTCCTGCGACTTCCTGTGAAAAACAAAGACGCTGGTTGGATGTAGTCCAATAGCTTGGATCTCTCGAGCGGATTGGTGCACAAAAAGATGTGCATAATTGTAATAATTACTCTACGATTACGAATGGTTGCGGCCACAGCAGCTAACCAGCAGATGAGTATCCGTATCCTGTTTGAATCCCAATCCAGGGGCAGGTGTTACGGGCCAAACGAGCTTTTTCGTCGACCCGCAACCGGATAGGTGGAAAAGGCCTACCGCTTAGCTCAGAGGAGTAGGGGCGTTCACGGAAATCGCTTGCGGGAGGAAATCTTCCTAGTTGTGTACAGAGTGGGTCAAAACTCGTGGGCGCGACCTTACAAATACAGCTGATTGTAGGTCCTCGTGGAAGGCCGAGAGGCCAGCGGCTTACTGAAATCGGACTCACCTTTATTGTGCCTCCCTCCTATATATATGAAGTTTGCAAACACAAATACAAAATAATCAAAGATATACTGAGTTTTAAAACCCGTATAATGAAATTATTGGCAATACAAAAGAATGACAGCAAAAGGTGATTTTAATAACTCTATTTTACAGATAGTCAAATTGAGCGCTCAAGCAAAGGGATTCGCCGTCACTGGCGCGCGTAAATGGTCCCAAAAGCCCACGGAGCCAGCGGCGTCAGAGCTTACACGAATAACACAATATAGATCTAATTAACCTTCACATTTAGTAATACAAACAACTATCTGCGACTGAAGGTCGCTCTTGTTACAAACAACAAAAAGGTTCAATCACTTGGAATTTTGCAAGTTTACACGTAAAAAAAGGTTTCTTTTTCGCAACCAAAAAAAAACTGGTACTTTCTTTGCAACAAAAAAAAAATAGTTTCTTTACCCTGATTTGTAGTAACGAGGCAGAGACAGGCACAATGTCAAGGTATTGAACAGATGTAGGTACACTTTGGGATTATTTCCCGGTCCGGAAGGAAAAGAAAGGTAGACGTTTTTCTTCAGAAAACGGCACAGGTACAAGAACAATGGGCTCGGTACTAATCCGCCAAAGGCGATCGGCAAATTCGCAATGAATTGCCTTTTTAAGGTTGAAATCCAACGTATTTTCTTTAAAATCCGACACATGTCGATATTCTGTTCACTCCACGGTGATACAGCAATACGAGATTACGCGATGGATACCCATCGAAAAACCCAAACCGCCCCTGCCGCACTTAATTTATTTACGGCCCCCCGATTGATGGAATTTTGGAGACCGGAGTCTGGCGAAGATCTAAGGCCAACTGATGAACTAACGTGACTCAAACCTCCATTTCCCCCAAAATATTGCAACATATTACGAAATACTTCTAGAACGAAAGTGACCACGTGCGACCTCCGAGGGAAGCCTAAAAACATTTCTTTCACTGTTTAACAAAGGAATTCTTGGAAATTATTTCTGATCGGCAAATCTAGCCTACAAAGAAAACCCTCGAGACTGGCCTTGTCATAAATTAATCTTTAAAAGAAAATAATAACGAAAACTGTAACCATCATAAAATAGGCAATTAAAATAACGTGTTTAATTTCTATGGAGCGGCAATTAGAGTACGACATTATTTCAAATGTAGCGGCAAATTTTAAAAGAACACAACACAGGGGGCTGAAGGACCCCTGGTGAGTTCAACTGCCCAATACTTATTGATATATCAGTAAGTCTGTGTTTTATTATCCGTTACATGTCAGGCTGATTATTTACTCAGGAACAGCATAAATGAAAAGCAGAAGTACTGTAACCGTATTTAAATTTAAAATTCAGTAGTTTTTATTCGCCCCTGACCCCCTCCCCCCGTAAGGTCGACCCTAACACAACACCTCAGCGGTGCCAAGGCTATATTAAGTTTCCTGTTCGTGTACAAAAAGCTACATTTCACAAACCGGTGGTACAGTAGAACTATGAAACGACTGCAGACACTGGTGAAATACGCATTCAGCTCTGGCCGAAAAATATAAACACCGAAGAAACAAGTTATCGCACGAGAAAAATACTGGGGTCAACGCCTTATAAGCAAAGCAACAGAAATACAAAAAGACCAACAGAACTTGAACCAAGAAGACGGCCTTGTGGTACTAAGTAGCTCTTCGAAAAGAGCGGAAGCAGAAGAACACGTACCAACGCAGTTAACATGCATGAGTGTAATCAACCAACCGGCACCAATAGAAACCCAGTGTACGAATGGAGAGGCCTCCGCCATGGCTAAGAGCAACCTATAAATACCAGATCAGCCGGTTCAGCATGTTTGCAGGCTCTGATAATGGTACCTACAATGATTCGCCAAACGTCAGCATCAAACCCTCATATGATGAGGGGGTCTAAGACCGAAAAGATGACTTTATTAGACACAAACCACCGAAGCCTAAATCATCTTAAATGGTATTGTAGAATAATAAGTATATATGGTAGTGCAGCTGATATTTGGTTAAGATCGTAGCAAACGTAATTGCTGGGGTTTGGTTACGGTGCATCTTGCTCTCATCTAAGACTTTCGCGATAAATTAATTAAGCGGACAAATTAGGCAATCGTAGGCCCCGTGTTCAAGTATTGTTGGGCACGTCAAAAGAACCCTCAAACAGACTAAATTTCCAGGTGTAGTAGGATCGCTCCCTGGCGTCGGTGGTTAGCCCTAGTAGCCGAAATAGGCCCACGTTAAATAAAACAAACAAACAAACAAATGTTTGGCTGCCTATTAAAATACTGAAGGATGTGCGAAACTTTTTACTAAGTTGTTTATAAACCATTTAAGACAATATAAAACGAATGTTTTTCGAAATAACAATGCATACAGTTAAAATAAAAGGTTCTGCAGTTAATACAACGTTTGCGTTAAATCTGGCTTTTGAAGCAGATGCTAGAATAAAATCCATATGTTTGTTCACCGATTCGTACAAAACCACGACTGTTTTATTTCTAACAGTACTGTTGTAAGCAGCGGAACACACACCATACAGCGTCACACTATCAAGGTCTTGACAAAGATAAGGTCCACCGGAATCACCCCGCAGTGCATGGCCTTGATACCACTCAACTTCGGTGTAAAAGACCGTGTTCGTCTTAAAGTTTGGAATAGGGCTGAGAATAGCTGTCCGTTGTTTCGTATGGACTTCTGCGTACATCACGTACGCACTTCCTTGGCTGGTAAATGAAGTTCTTCCTGTACCAACTATCGTGCCTTTAAAGCATCTACTGGTAACGCTTCCGTTATACTTGGGCAACTTCACTGTTTGTATATAGTTGTTTAGCGTATATGGGTTCTTCAACCGCCCAAGAGCAACGTCGTTCTCTAGGTTGGTTACCCTCTTATTATTTTGTGAGAACTTGATAACAAATTTAGGATGTATGAACACTTCCACAATAGTATTTTTCGTACCATCCCGTCCAAACTCTTTATTAGTTCCCATTACCACAGCAAACCAGCCATGTTCCGCATACTGGCGTATACGTTTAGAAGAAAAGGGGAAACAGTGCGCAGCCGTTAGAATCCATTGTCGAAAAATCAAAGATCCCCCACAATCGTACCCTTGCCCTTCATAACTGCAACATAAGAAGAAATTCTGGATTATGGTTATCAACTAAATGACTGAATCTTACTTGAAGGCTATATGAAGTTGCGCAAAAAATGGAAACTGATCTCTTCGAGCTTTTTTGCCTCCGGCAATGCGGTCGATTGGTGATTCAATTGCTGAATGAAACAAGAAGAGAAAATAGTAAATTAGCAACAGATTCATATGCGAAATCAAATTGGACTGATGTAAAAGGCGACGGACGTTTTGGTGTTCTGACGTTTGACGTATTGGTAGGTATCTTAGTAAACTTTGTTTTTAACTTAATGGCGATTGCAATATCTTGCCAGGGTTTTTTCTTCTTTTAGATTAAAATACCACGTTTGTAATCGAAAACTAAATAAATGTTTTGTGACATTCAAGCTCAAGCATTATAACACGTCAAATTAATTTGCCAGGGAAACATGTATACGGCTATTTCAGTTCACCTATCTTGAAGCCGAAATTGGAATGATTGTCAGCCTAAAAATTTTAAATGGCAAGAAGTACCAAAGCTCGATGAATTTGCTTTACGGTAGTGTTTTTATTTTTGGGTTCCTAGCATTAGGTCCCGCGCAAATGCAGTCCAAAGTTTTAGGGTAGTAATTAATGTTCTGGTGTATTTATGGAATGGTTATATGCGGCATTGGTTGACCATACCATGGTGAATATTTTTACATCAGCGTAACGCCGAATTTCGTAGTTTGCTTTGAACATTTACAATGATTTATTCGATTTCAGAAAGAGTTGACATAGTTGTGTTTTTTTTTCGGAAACAATTAATGTGCCAGTAGAAGCTCCGAATTGTTTAACCAGCAATATGTAGACAACCATGTGAATCGCAAGTACGTCTTGGAGTTAGCGAGAAAATTGCGGGCCGGGCCTGTCGCAAATAAAAAGTGAAATGCTAAAAATCCGTAACGTCGGAAATCGCGGTTCTGGGTCACGTTGTTGTTCCTACGTTGAGTACAAGGCAAATGGCTATTGTATCGGGTATTAATCGAACCATTCAACGAACCTTAGGTTTGATCACTACAGGCGTCTGATTGTGTAGTTTAGCCTCGAAATAATTGGTATAAGAAGAAACCAACGGCATTTGCTCTTGAAAAATATCATAAACAAAATATTCAAAGTTTAGCAAAATACTATTGGTAGAAAGATTTTTCCAAAATGGCGTCCAAATAAGACACAGTTACTGTTATTTGATCAAATGTAAACTACCGTTTCATAGTTGACGAAATCATACATTAGACCTTTACTGTTCGTCTTGAAATCTCTCTTCCTATGATACCACACATATCAGGAAGTAACTACTAGAAGTGGTACTAATATTATCCAATTTGAATGTTTGTTTGTTTGCCTGCTATGTAATTATACAGTTTTCAATTTGGAACCACCATGTTTCATATACCATTTCATGCTACTCTAACTTATACCGTAGATTATTTTAGAAGGGCGTTGGAGCCAGGGGCCAAGAGGCCCCATAGTTAATTTTCTGAAAAGAAGTTCTATTTCTTCCTATTTTGATCAATTCATTTTTCAGCTTTGCAGTCATTACAGTTCTTACATTTTAGGTATAAATATTAAACTAATTAAGTAAACATGGTAAGTGTTCCCATACCATTATTTTAATAAATAATAACACAGAACAAGTAATTCCCAGGTCATAATCTCAATTCATCAGTTTAGTATCGGAAGTGGAGGCAATTTTTTATATAAAGAGCAAATTAACTAAATCATATTTTTATTATTATTCATATTTTCAAATGGAAAGCTCGAGCAGGTACTTGTTCAAAAATCAGCAGTGATGGTTGATGGAGAGCCCACACGAATGGACCTACAACTTCTTTTATAAAGGCATGTATTTACCCTTCAGTATTTTTTGACCTGCATGGACACAAGCGAATAATATATTGTTAGCAGAAGAACTGTGGAAACTTGAATCGTTTGAGGAAATGGAACCCATTGTGAATATTCATTATGTGATTGTTGGTGATGCCTTATTGTAACGTACCTATACGATCTCGCTCTTTCAAAGCAAGCAAGCAAGCAAGCAACGTATACCATGGATACAGAATGCCACTTGACATATGTCAGAGTTACTTAAAATATGTAAACAAACAACATGGAAAAGCGAGATTGGTATTCGATGGTTACCCCACTGGTCCGTCACTATATAAATAATCCAAATTTCATTTTAACGTCAGTTGTAATTATTGCAGTTATTAGTCAGCTTCTAATCTGAGGTACGCTAAACGCATACTCAAAACCCTGAAAAATTAAATGTTTGGGCTGGAATTTTTGGTGATCGTTTTGTTGGTCCTTTTTTCTTATTATTATTCTTATTGTGATCGACAGTTTCAGGGACAATAGATTGGGCGAAGAGGAGCAAATGAAAGGCCCGCAAGGTCGCCAGAGTTATCTCCATTAGAATTCTTGTTGTCGGGTAATTTAAAGAGTAAAATTTACGCGACCCAACCCGATTCTTCACAATATTTACGAAAACGTATAATCAACAAATACCGTCTAATCGCTCCACAAATACTTCAGAATGTGCGACATTTTAAGCAGAATCTTTATTACTTTATGGACACTGGTGGTGCTCATTGCAAACATTTATTACTCTGAAATTTTGAACTTTATTTCGGCGGAAACTAATGCTTGGAATCCAAAAATAAAAACACTCGTGTAATGCGAGATATGTCTGGTGTCGAATCAACGCTTAGAGGAAGGTACTTGGCCTCCTGGCTTTCTTTTACAATTACTTTTAGAATCTTATTTCCCATTACTTCTTCGCAAATTGTGGAAGACAAATAGGAGGGTTTTCCTCAACCTGGCTAAATGAGAATTTAGGAAAGGGTCGTACCCCACGATTAACTCTACAATTCCCATGTAGTTGCCATGATGTTGAAAACCATGGAGTTCTGTATTACCACGAAAAGCTAATCCACGTGATGATAGGAATTTGATCACTAACACTACTATCTGCAGAACTTTGATCGAGTATTATTTCTCTTTGTTGAACTGAATTCCAAAAGAGGCGTACACATACCCCATACGTTGCACTGTCGTCGTGCAGTTTCATTCGCAGCGAGGCATTCGTCCAATCAGCAAATCCATCTGAAAATTGTGTATTACCAAATAGGCCGTATGGCAAAGAGCACACATTTCCAGTCGACGGAGAGTACATTAGCCATTTTCTTTAGATTTGTTCATCACTTACCTGTTTTCGAAAGATTATGAAATGGGAAAATTTTTACTATCTCACACTGCCTGCTTGAAGCCGAAAAATTACCATCAAAGTGTTGACATTTCATACATTAAAAATCAATGTCATTTTGATATTCTGGTTCAAGGATATCTCTGTTTTGATGAAGTAACTGAACTTCCGGCTCAGTTTCAGCTGCATCCAGTAATTGAACCGTATTCTCATCCTCAGCAATCTGCAGAGGGAAGGTCTATAGCCATTACTTTCCTGGCAGATGAACTTGAAGAGGTTTCGGGTTGATCCTTTTTTTTTCGTTTTTCTGCACCTTAATAAGGTAGAATTGCTCAACTAGTTGTAGAAATTAGACGGTGAAGTTAATCGAACATTAGTATAACTCACAAACTTTAACTTACTAACGCAGACGTCGGATCATATATATACTAGTCGGTGTTCTCGAAACATCTTCTCGCGGATATTCTACTACGATCAAGAATATTCTACAAAGCTCTGTAGTTGGTGGAAACCCACCAAGCGCTATTCCTCAGAAAGTTTCGTTTCCGGAGGATTCTTGTGTACGCCCGCTCTATTGAGATAATATTGAACTAAGTAGTCTGCACATCGGCCGCTAGATGGAGATGACCAACAATACTGACAGCCAACAGAAGATGAGCTTTTAAGAGACAAAGTGTAATGTGAACCTGATGCCTACATACTTTAAGTTGTTAATGGATACACTATATTAACGTCGTCATTAATGTAAAAGTTTCGGGTATTTGAGTTAATTCATTTCTTTCTATCTTTTGGGAACAATTTAAGAAACCTTGATTTTAATTTTGTTTTAAGATCAAATCAATCCGTTGTCACGGGACCCCTAAAAAGACTTGGGGGCCATAGGTTGGTGCCTATTTGGTAATTCGGCACTAACTGCAAAACAAATTCATCGACTTTTCAAATGGTATGTCTTTTGATACCCCTTGTCATTTAAGGTGAAAGTCATCCCAATTTTGGGGTGGAAGAGAGGTAAATGGAAATAGCCGTATTATATGTCGCCATGACAAGTTAATTTGACTCGTTTTCCGAAAATTTGAGTTTTAGTGTCAGCAAACACGTCCGTTTCGTTTTTGATAGTCCACCCTTTATATGATAGCTATACATTGGAGCTTTGTTTTGCTTTGATGTTTTTATAGTAAGCAAACTGATCTGTGCCTACTTTGATATTGTATACTTATCGTTGAACCAACGACAAGCATAATCGAATATTATTCAACGCCAAGGGAACTAGCAGCTACTTGCGAATTTGCAGAAGTTGATAAAGAGCTAAAGACCGAACTAATCATCGGCACAAACTCGGAACAGTTGAGAAGAAAAAATTTTGAAAGACAGTAATATATCATTGAAGGATTTTTTAAAGCAGCACGAACGGATGAAATAGTGGAAGCACAAGCTAGATCAATCAAATAAAGTGAAGAAACAAAAATAGAAGCCGTGGAGAAAATTAGTAGCAGTTAATCGAATTCACGAAATACAAAATGCAAAAATTGTGGAGGCACATTTCTCCACACAAATGGTAGAAATGCCTGCCCCGCACACAACCGTTAGAGTTTTAACAGTAAAAGAAAACAAGAAGGAATGGGGAGAGAAACAAACCCAGGCATTCGAAACACTTAAGAGAGAACTGAATAACATCAAAGATAGAGTTAATGTGTACTTCGGCACAACAAAACCAGCACACCTCATTGTCGATGCTGGACCAGAGGGGTCTAGAACCATCCTCAGTCAACCTAATGGAGAATCACCAGGAATAATAGCATGTGCTAGTCGATCATTATCGAACATGAAGAAGCGATACTTTCAAATAGGGAAAGAAATACTAGTCATCACCTGAGCCAAAGAACACTTCAAAATTTACCTCTTCGGAGCATAATTCAAAATATTTAATAAACCACTCATAAACATCAAGAACAAACACCAATTCTAAGACGTCAACTAGGTTGGGACGATTGCTGCTGCTATTACAAGGTTACAACTTTAAAATAGAACACACACCAGGTGCAACTAATCCATCAGACTTTCTATTCACGTATCCAGAACCATGCAAAGCAAGCCACAACAAAGAAGACCAAGACGTAATCGTAAATCAAATTACAGACATCAGCTTCCCAATCGCCATTATGAGAGACATGAAGTATCATTCGGGTTGAATATGTAACGGGGTAACTAATAGATTTGCTGGAGTGAAGTTGTCGGGATCTCCTAGTATGGAAGGGTTGTAAAGACTTAAGAATACTAGGATTATCAAAGTGATGTTAAAACCTAAGATATCTTTGAATGTAAAGTATGGGTGGAATGGAATTTTGTCACTTACAGAAACTCAAACAAATGTTGTTTTATCCACATCCATAGTAGACGTGATAAATACGATTCCTGCACTCCTACTCTGCGTAAATAATTTGGCGGTGTCTTGAAACCGGTTGATTTGCGAATTCTTGTTGATTACGACTCTTTTGTTGGTATTGATGAGATCTATAAGTGGGTAAAATATCCGAACGTATTTTTTAAACACCCTGTGTATATATATACAGAGTTAATCAAATGTATGGAACCATCTATATATCTCGGTAACCCTCTGTTAGATTTTTTTGACTTTTCGTACATGGTAATTTCAAAATATGGCGGATTCGAACATGTTATCGCCATTGTTGCCACGTTTTCAGTTTTTTCAAAATTCCTGTCAACTTCATTATTTCAAATGAAACACCGTATATAACTTTTATAACATTCGATAGATAATTTTTCAACGAGTTGATTGATATACCATGTGATATTTTTATTTTCAATAATAACAGAGATATCTAAAAAAAAGCGAACAAAGTATTCCTGAATTATTAAAGCTGATTAGAACAAGAATGATGATTAGAAATGTCAATATCTTAATTATTAGAATATTTTGACTCATTGTCAATACTTTACTTGGCTCAATCAAGTCTAAGTTATAATTCCCTTGATCGTATTGTGAAACAACAAAACTTTCTCTATAATAATATGTATGTTACTTTCGGAAAGAGACCGTATTGAGATATTGATGATTGGTTTCGGAGATAGAAGAAGAACTCAGAAAGAAGTTTCAAATCTCTTCAATACGACTCACCCAGATCGAGACCCTACATCATGAAGTACAGTATTCAAAACATTGAAACGATTCGAGCATACTGGAAATGTGAAGAATATTCGGAAATCAGGACGTCCACAAACAGCAACTACGCCTGAAAATGCGCTAAATGTTGTAGTTTCAGCCGTGGATCAACCACATACTTCTTCAACTCAATTAGACTTAGATAATGGAACAAGTCAAATGTCGGTGGTGAGAATTTTTAAGGAGAACATGAAGCCGTATAAAGTGAATTTGATCCACGAACTGCTTGAGGGCGATTCTCATAGAAGAAATGAATTTTGTGAAATTTCAATGGAGAGAGGTAATAACTTCATTAGGAAAAAATATCTTGTTCTCCGATGAAACCACTTTTTGTCTATCTGGGTCGGTCGACAGGCAGAATTGTCGATAATGGGCTTTCAAGAATCCTCATTGGGCCCAAGAAAGCCATGCTCAATTCCCCAAGAAATTGAATATTTGGGCTGGTATCATTGACGACAGAATTATTGGACGATTCTTTATTGAAGGAACTTTGAATAGTGACAGATACCTCATGTTATTACGGAATGAAATTGTCCCTGCGCTGATAAATTTGTTCCCCGATGGAAATGGTGGAGTACGTCAAATTATTTGGTTACAACAATGTAATGTAATGTAAGACAATATCTTGATAACATATTCAGAAACCGATGGATAGGACGACGTGGGACCATCGAATGGCCAGCGCGTTCTCCGGATCTTACACCATTCGATTTTTTTCTACGGGGACATGTTAAGAATATCTTAAACAAAGAAAGACTAGATCATCTCGAACATTTGAAAGTTGTTATTCGAAGAGTGATGGAGGATATTCCAGGAGAACACATCAGAAACAGTGTATAATCATTTAGCTCATTGTCAGACAGTCAATGGCCAACAGTTTGAACACCTACTTAAATGAGTAGCCTCTCTTTCTTTTAGTTGGATTTGATTATTCAAAAGTAGTTTGTTCGTTTTTTTAAACATCTCTGTTATTATTGAAAATAAAAATCAAGTGGTATATCAATGAACTCAATGAAAAATTCCCTATCGAATATTATAAAAATATATAAGGTGTCCAATTTGAAATAATGAAGTTGACAGGAATTTCGGAAAAACTGAAAACGTGGCAACATTGGCGATATCCTTTTCGAATCCGCCATATTTTAAAATCAACCTACGTGGGTTTAATTGAAAGAAATTTTTACTTTATTACAATCTACCATTCTTTAACATCATGCACTCAATCCCAATGTAAAGATTTATCTGATTTTCTTACAATCAGAGCAATGCCAAGACCCTGTTACCAATTTATTTTATCCTATATTATATGTATAGTGTTTTAAATTGGCTGCAGTTCGCTTTCCAGCATTCAGGTAGACTCCTGTAAGCCTCGAGATGGACAGAGAAGTGAATATAATGGTTTATCGATATAAACAGTGACATAATTTTAGGAACCTTCTCTTAGCACAACACATTTACATAAAACCATTATTGCTTCATAAATAAGCCAGCATAAGTGCCAATTTAAATATTAAATTTAGCTTGACAATTCTTCATGAAAATGGAATACAATAGAGCAGATTGAAAATGTAGATACATTTATATTTTAATAATAAATATTTTTAAAGAAATATCACCTAATGAGTATTATTGACTGAGCTGTTTATAGATTTAATTTCTAGTAGCATAAGAATGAGTAAATGGTTTATATTAAATACAACCCATTAATATTTAAGCTTGTCTTGTAATTAATATCATTGGTAAACAACAAGATCTTACAATTAATAGTGCATACAACATTTTTAAAATAATAGCAGGCAATTAACATATTTTTAAATTTAAGTTGCCTTCAGAGGATTTTTTCATCTCTTGTTTGAGTTCTCATATGTTGTTGCAAGATAAACTTGTGTGCATTTCTATATTTAAACACATTGCACTTGAAAGGTTTGTCTCCTGTATGGGTGCTCATATGTCGTTGCAGGGTAATTTTCGGTGCACTTCCATAGTTTCACATACTACACTTTAAAGGATTCTCTCCTGTATGAGACTTCATATGTCGTTGCAAGCTACCCTTTTGTGCGCTTTTGTAGTCACACATATTACACTTGAATGGTTTCTCTCCTGTATGAGTTCTCATATGTTCTTGCAATCTAATCTTCCTTGCATTTTTATAGTCACATATATTACACTTGAATGGTTTCTCTCCTGTATGAGTTCTCATATGTCTTTGCAAGCTAATTTTATGCGAACTTGCATAGTCACACTTAGTGCACTTGAAAGGTTTTTTTCCTGTATGGGTTCTGATATGTCGTACTAAACTAATCTTATGTGCACTTCTAAAGTCACACATATTACACTTGAATGGTTTTTCTCCTGTATGGGTTCTGATATGTCCTACCAAACTAATTTTATGTGCGCTTCTATAGTTACACATATTACACTTGAATGGTTTTTCTCCTGTATGGGTCCTGATGTGTCGTAGCACACTAATCTTATGTGTACTTTTATAGTCACACATGTTACACTTGAAAGGTTTCTCTCCTGTATGAGTTCTCATATGTCTTTGCAAGCCAATTTTATGCGTACTAGCATAGTCACAATTATTGCACTTGAAAGGCTTTTGTCCTGTATGAGAGCTCATATGTTGTTGCAAGCTACTCTTTCGTGTGCTTTCATAGTCACACTTATCGCATTTGAATGGTTTATCTCCTGTATGAGTTCTCATGTGTTGTTGCAAGCTATTCTTACGTGTACTTTCATAAGCACAATTATTGCACTTGAAAGACTTTTCTCCTGTATGGGTGCTCATATGTCGTTGTACGCTAGTCTTCTGTGCACTTTCATAGTTGCATATGATACATTTGAATGGTTTCTCTCCTGTATGGGTTCTCATATGTCGTTGCAAGCTAGTTTTATGGGCACTTTTATAATCACAAATATTGCACTTGCAAGGTTTTTCTCCTGTATGAACACTTATATGTTGCTGCAAGCAACTTTTACGTGAACTTTCATAATCACACATATTACACTTGTAAAGTTTCTCTCCTGTATGATTGGTCATATGAAGCTGCAAGCTAGTCTTCTGTGCACTTTCATAATTACAAATATTCCATTTGAATGGTTTTTCTCCTGTATGACTTCTCATATGTCTTTGCAAGCTAATTTTATGCGTACTTTCATAGTTACACTTACGGCACTTGAAAGGTTTTTCCCCTGTATGAATTCTCATATGTTGTATTAAGGTATTTCGCATTATACATTTATAATCACATACACTACAAGCAAAAAGCTTTTTGTCTGTCTGTTGAGATTCTCTCATAGGTTCTATTATTACATTATCTTCTTTGTTAATTAAGCTTTCAGTTTTTATATCTAATTCTTCATGTATTGATTCCAACTTGATGGAGCAATCATTATCGGGTTCAGCTTCATGCCTTAAATCGGTTACTACTGATGGCAATTCCCATGTTTGAATCTTTTCTTGTTTCACTGCAACACCTGTACATGTTTATACATGAATTATTGAGTAATACATATGTAACTAAGCTAGTACAAGGCAATTTTAAAGAGGTTCCCAAATTATTCAACTTTTAAATAATTTACTATGAAGATAAATTAAGACTTACTGCATATTTGTAAATAACTATTTGGTCAATTTGAGTGGAACCTGTTATGTTACTGCCTTGCACTATTACACTTTGAATGTATTTTATGTGTATAATGAAAATTTACCGTTTGTTTCCATTTCAGTCTGAAACGGTTCTTCCTTGATTTTGGTTTGTTGCCAGGCATGGCAAGTAGAATCGGATAAATTTGACAACAAAGCCGGTTTAACATCTTCATTCTTATCAAATAAGGTATCCATGTTGATATGCACGCTGTTTTTTTGTACGAAACAATTATTCTTCTTAGATATTTGCAGTTTATAATCCTAGGCCCACAGGTTAGTACACAATTCAAATGTACTAGTTTTATTACATAAAGTTAATATATGACGATCATTCGCTTCTATTGTAGAAAAGTGTATTACTAAACATGCAGTTAGTGTTAGTCAGTACTTTTTTTTACAACACTTTTTGCTATTTAATAAAATTTGTATGGCCTCACAAAATTCACTTTTAGGTTATGTAAACTATGTAATCATTGACTGGCATTAGAACTACTTTAAATACAATTTAAATCAAAAAATATGGTAACAATCTAGTTTATTTTCAAATAGGTTTGTTCATAGAAATAATTAAATCCTATCTCTCAATTTGCTTAATAAGTATTCATAAGAATAGGCTTTATGTCTTCTGTTGAAGTATTTCTTATACAGTATAACCAACAAAATGTTCCATAAAAGTTCGCAGTGGAAAATCTGGCAACGCATGCCATCGATCTCATGATCAAAGATGGCCGTTATCAATACTTCACAATAAAAAAAATAGAAGATGCAATTACTAAATACTACAACTGAGCAAATTATAAATTTACGTTTGTAAAATTTGACAACCAAATATAATCATAAAGTCTATAGATTTTGATAAACAATAAAGAAAGCAGGTTATATGTATTTCATAACATAATTATTGTAATGTTGGATACTCGGCGAGCAGGTTTATATCATTTTTAAGTGAAGCTTTGACAAACGTGTTTACGTTTAGTTTGGTACATTGGTTATACAATTTTGAAATCGTTTTAAGTTTCATGGAGACACACAAAGTGGTGACGGCTGAAATATTTCGATGATGTGCATTACTTGCTTCGCCATGATGTCCATCGTTATTTACACAAATATATACCGATTGGTGGCGGCTACTAGGAACATATGGACATGTACGACAGTCATGCCTTTACACTATGCTCCTTGTTTTTTTAAAAGTAATAGTACAGTTACTGTCTTAGTATGAGGGTACAATGAGCTACATGATCTGAGTGCTAAGAGATGCCTGGTAGATCAGCATGACCAAGATCTCGCTCTGTATAAACAAACAATTACAACAACAACGCTACTGTCAAGTCAATTAATGATTAGGAAAATAAAGGCAACAACATTATATTTACTCGTAATCAATAACACTGTAATAAATGTGTTATAATTTTACAAACAGTCTAACTAACTAAGAATAAACCAGAAGAGCACCAAGAAAATTAAAGTATTAAAAAATCAAGTTCTGCCAAACTTTTAAAACAGGGAGTGGATTAAACGAATAATAATAAAGTTGAACAAAAACAAGTATTCAGTAGCACCCAAACGAATATAATAAAAATTCGAACAAATTTCCTCTTTCTGTCAAACGGTAGCCCAAACGGTTGTAAAATCCAGTTCTCATATTACGAACCATTTCAGGAGGAACTGTAGCAAACGCTTCTTGTATTTTGATTTGCAGTTCGTTCAACGTTCTTGCCCTGTCTTCTATAAAACTATACATTTTAGAGTTAATATAACCCCACAGAAAGGAATTTTGAGGAGATAAGTCTGGAGATCGTGGTGACCGTACCATGTGTTGCAATTACGCGATTGGGAAAAATATTGTTCAAATATTCACGTACTGCCAATGTATTATGTGCAGGACAGCCATCCTGTTGAAACCAAATTTCGTCAAATTGGACTCCTAGCAAAGCTGGAATTACTCGGTTCTGAAGAAGGTTGAAATATTTTTGGCCAGTCAGATTCCCTTCGATAAAAAAAGGACCAATAATATCGCCCAGCATGCCACTCAAAACATTTAGTTTCTGTGGGTATTGGGTACCCCAATTATAATGTCTGCGTGGGTTATGTCGCGACTAGCAACGAGCAATTGAAGGATTGTGCCGTCTATTTATTGGAAAGGTTGATTGGTCCGTAAAAAGAACGTTCCTTAGAAAATTTAGGTTATTATTTAATTTCTCCATTACGTCTTCACAAAATTGCGTTCGCCTTATTTGATCGGCGGGGTAGATTTCTTGAGTTTTTGACAATTTATAGCTTCAAAATTTTTAATACAGATGTATGGTGGAAATTAACCTGTTCAACAATCTGTCTGGAAGACTGGCACGAATTCTCTTCTGCAGCAGCACAAATTCTTAATTCGTCAAGTTCCTGTTCCTCAGTTTTAGGTTGAGGCGTTTTTTTTTTGTGGTTTTTGGGAAACAAATATCCTTTTTTGCTCAAAATTCTGCACAATTCGGTGTATTGTAGTAGTGCCTGGGATGGGACTATTTGAGGAGCTTTCATGCAAAAGCGAATAAATCCACTTTTGGAAAAAAATGAGTTATACATCATTTCTATATAATTTCGATACCAGCTTTACATTTCTTCACTCAGTTTTAAACAAAATCGAATAAATCCTTTGTTAAAAGACCGACAAAGTAGGATGTTTCGAGCAAAATCGGATAAATCCAATTTTATAGCAAAACCGAATAAATCCAGTTTTTAGAAGGTAGTAAAGGTATGAAACTTTACTATGTGATTGTGGTAAAAGCCTTAAACAAAATGTTGAAGATGTCGTTCGCTGTTCTAATAGTCGTAGCTCTGGACTGGTACAAAACAATTTTGTGTGTACAAAGCGAGGAAGGTGGTGCACAAGAGGAACGGGCTGAACAGGAGGAAGAGCAACCGGATGAAGAAGGCGAAAGATGCAACTGCTTGGAAGAGGAAGATGCGTTGCATATCTAGATTTTTCAAATTTTTCACAAAATATTATTGTACTTTTTGCCTTATATGTAAGTTTTCATAACATTATAATAAAAAATCGATTTTTAAACGAAACCAATAATATTTTATGTTAAATACTTATTACGAAAAAACAGTATTTTTCGTGCAAAAACGAATAAATCCAAACTAGTTTTTGAAATATCTACTAAAGTATTTAATATTTTTTAACGCTCTATAGCACATTTTTAAATCATCATAAACTCAACCATTTTCAAAGAAAAGTGTTGTTTTACGTTTCATCGTTTACCTTGGTGGGACAAATTGCCGATTTGCAGCGAATTACTAAATATGGATTTATTCGCTTTTGCGCGAAAGCTCCTCATTTGGAAAAGCAACTGCAAATAAATTTCTTGTTTGACGTACTGTATTGCCGCTGTAGATCCATTTAATAACCTGCATATTCTCATGAAACTCATATGTATTCATTGTAACAAAAATAGATTTGACAACAAAATAAACTGACAGCACCCTTATTTAAAAAAATATATCAAGATGCATAGGACAAACGCATGCCTGTCGTGCATGTCCCTATGTTCCTAGTAGCCACAACCAACCTGTATGTGTGTGTGTGTATATATGATGTTCGCAATTTTCAAAATTTTATATTCCTTTAAGGCGGGGTTTCCCGAATTGTGGCGCACGCTCCCTGGAGGCACAAAAATCTTGAAAACAGGACGCAGCAGAAAAATAGTAAAACGGAAATTACTGTATTGGATTTAACACAAAACATCTTAACTTAATGCTTAATGTTTAAGCATATTATTTTGTGTACTTATGAGTACTATCTAAAACTGCTTAAAACTGACTAACAATTTATTTAAACAAACTAGTGACTTAAATGCGCTTGTTTTGAATTTCATAACTTATGCAAGTTTGGTTCTAAATGAGTAACTGCTACCCTTAGTTCACTGGATGTTGAACCGGTTTCTATATTTTAAATTTGTTATAACCTACTACAGAGAAACGAACTTCACAATGAGAAGATGTAGGACATGGCAATAGAATCTGCATATACATATATTACTATGATGTTTTATTGAGGAATCTATATACAGATCGTCTCTGTTTTTTTGGAAACATAGGAAATACATGAGTGCAACAAGGAGGTGGGATAAAAGATAGAGAAATGATATATAGGGTTTGGGGAAGGGAAAATAAGTATCCATGGACACCAACAAATAGTATGCCTTGAC
>JABXWE010056950.1:0-20008 GCA_014611495.1 Limonius californicus | reverse complement strand
CATGTTACAGTTGAAACATCTGGACGTTGAAGTAGGTGAAGCTGGGTTTTTCCGTACAGTAGCAGTATTCGTATTTCCGTGGCTTTGGACACTCGCCCCTGTGAAACGTTCGTTGGTGTTTATTTCATTCATCGTGGTTAACAATTCTTCCAATGAATGAAATCCTCTCATCTTTGCTTGACTTTGAAGGATCGGATTATCAAAGCCCTCAATGACATATATGAGCATATCCCTCTCTGCCAAATTTGCCTTATTGCCTAGCATGACCTTATCCATGAAATATTCGCTAAACCTTTCACTTTTCTTCCATTTTCTTGCTTCAAACTTCCGCATTACTGTTATAGCATCTTCTCGAACACCAAACATACGAACCATAATTAGTTTGAGTTCTTCGACAGTCTTTGACACATATTCCGGCTTTGAATGAAACCATTCTAGGGCTCTTCCCCTCAACTTGCTAACAATAGTTAATAACAATTGTTCTTCTGTTGGATGATATAGGTTTTTGACCATTTCTATCCTTGTGAACCAAGCACCCACGTCATCTTCCGTACCCTCTCCGAACACCGGTATTAACGCAGACAAATCAGTTTTTCTTGCAGTCACCCCTGCAGTACTCATTGCGTTAACTGTGGTTGCAACAATTTCTTCAAGCGACGGCTGCATTGTCGATTCACTAACCTCGTAAGTCTCCTGAGCGTTCCTCCTTCTCGGCATATTTTCTCTTAAATAATAAAAGCTTTCACACCTTGAAACAAACTAGTTTCACTGCCTGAAACACACAACTGGTTTCGTTAAGCTTTTCACCGTAATATACCGCTCTCTCGTGCACGTGCATTTAGGCACCTAACCTCGCCCAAGTAGTGAATCTTCTTTCTTCGAAACAATCCTTCGTTTTTTCCATCGATTACTAATTACACGCCATTCTTGATCCCACTTCTGATTATCTGTAGGCTTTATTACAGTTTAAAACTAAATACATTATGTTCACAAAATAAAAATGTCGATTCGCAAAAGTAATGCGGCGGCCATGATCGCCTTTCTGCACCTTCTGGGCACACTCGTCCAGCGTCAGGTTGGCACTGCCTGCGACACCGCTGGCGCGCAAAAATTTAAATTCAAATATAAATCCTACAAAACTTAATTCAATTATTTCCTTTAAAGGGTTTCTAAATCGACTTGAGGATTCAAAATTAAATGTAACTTTTTACATCGATAAGCCATTATATTTCTTTCCGTGACTTACAGCCTACCCGAATGCTGAAAAACGAACTGCAGCCAAGGTAACAGAAAATGCGTGTATTATATCTCAAAATAAATTAATTGCAGAATCTTGGCATTGGTCTGATTTTAATAAAGTTAGATAAATTATCGCATTCGGGTTGTGTCCATTATAGTCTTACATATCTTAAGACGGCAGTTCGTAATAAGGTGAAAAATTCATTAACTTAAGTTCACATACATCACAAAAGTAGGTTAGTTTTACCGTAATATTTCACTAATTTTCGTAATTTTTTATCATCAGTTCTTATGATTTTTCAATAATTTTTGATATTAATATTAGCTGACTTTGGGTCACTTTCACCCCTGCACTTCTGCATTAGAATTAGAGCACACATCAATTTTTAAAAATCAAATCATTTCAAAAATACATAGGCCCAATACTGTGAAGTAGTGGAAATGTGCACCAAATGATACTTAGTTCTATTTTTTGTTATTATAATTGATTATTGTTGGCTTCCTACTCTGTCTCTAAAACTTGATTCTGATTTTGATGACATTTGAAATGTAAAGATTTATAAAGATTTTAACAAAGTAGTAAGATTTTAAATTTCAAAACTTTGGTATCTGAAACTGAAGGTATTCCTGTTTTTTAGGTAGTGTTTCTTTACAAAAGCTAATTTGAAAGTATACCAAAATGAATGAATGAACTTTGAACAACGTCACATATTTATTTTAATTACTTATAGACCGTAAGAGACAAAGTACTCGAAAAACAAGATAGACTGTTTCATATTAATTTCAAGTGCACTTAAAATGCCTGCTCTATGAAAGTTAATATTAATAAATCACGAGAATATTTTTATACAGGATCGCAGTTAAGTATGAATCAAAGCTCTCTATCTAAAACGGTTTAAATATAAATTCGAAAATTGGAAGATTAGTGTTTGAAATTATTTCGCATATTTTAGAGTACAAATAATTTTTGTAGTAGTTGAGCGCCACCACCATCTTTAATTTCTAAATAGCGACATGGACTAGATGATGCATCACTAGAAAGCTTATTTTTTCGTCTTCTAACCATTTCAAACATTTATGCGGTTACTAGGGAAAATAACGCATACAAATTAAGAAAAGCTATTCCTTATGCTTAACCGGCTAATGTATTGTGCTTTAAATGTAGGAAATAAACACATATCAATCAGTAAGGAGTCAGTGCGTGACAAGAAAAGCACATGCTATATGCATATAATTGTTGCATTAAGTGGCGAATAAACCTTGATTTCCTGAAATATGAACCTTTTGACAGAAACGAAACGGATAGAAATTTTTATGATTATTGAATATGGTGACAGAAGGCGAACACACGAAGTACGTTAATTATTTAATGCCGCATATCCAGGTCGGAATGCGATTAGCAAATCAACAGCTTTAAAAAGATATACGGAAATTGGTAGTGTAAAAGATCGTCCTATACCTAGTAGACGAAGATCTGCCACAAATGCAGATAATTCTCTAAGTGTAGTACTGGATGTGCTTGACCAACCTAAAATGTCTGTACAATAACTTGCCTTAACTTGCCGAGTTCCACCCATATAACGTACATTTAGTGTAGGAACTGGCGAAAAACGATTTCAGTTTTGCGAGTCGATTATGGAAGTTATTGCGGAGCACGACAATTTCGTCAACTCAGTTGTATTTTCAGATGAAGCTACTTTTAATTTGCATTACTTTCTCTGATACTAAGCTACATTGGATGGAAGAAGTTCATACCCAGCGGCCTCAGAAAATTCACGTATGGACAGGAATCCTTGGTTACAATATGGTTGTACCTTTTTTTTATTAAAAGGAACCTTACTTCCGTGGAGTATCTTCAACTGCTTTAAGAAAATGTTATTCCTCGAATGATTGAACTTTTACTGGCTCGCTCGATTTCCAGTTGTATCCCCTTCGGACTCTTTTTATGGGGTCATTTAATAAATCGCGTGTATGTAAATAGGTCAGAAAATTGAAAAGAATTAAAAAACCATACTCGTGCTGAAATAGCTGCTATTCCTGATAATTAGTTACATAATTCTTTCACAATTTCAAACATCGGATTCATTATTGCGAAGAAGTAAACGGGCAACAGCTTGCACAACTTCTTCCTTAAACACTTATTTCAGTTCATGGTTTACACAGCTAAATGTTATTATTGTTATGAAATTTTTTCGTATATCATTCTGCTGATTGTTTTTCGTTTATTTCTGACGTTCTGTCAATACTGTGGTTCCTAGATTTAAAGTACAATAAATTAGCCGCCTAAGCATACGGAAAACCTTTCCCTAATTTTTCTGCATTATTTTCTTATGTAACCGCATACATGTTAGGAAGAGAAAAACAATAAGTTTTGTAATGACGCACCATACAGCCCACGTTACTATAAAAAAAATCAAGATGGCGACCGCACTCAAAAACTACAAGTGTAAAAAAATTATTTTACACTGAAATATGTGAAATAATTTCAAATTCTAATCTTCCACTGCTCAAATATATATCTACAATAGTCTTAGCAAGAGAGCTTTGGTTCAATCTTTAGCAACGACCCTGCATAAAAGCGTAATGGTATATTAATGGTACACCTATTGTTTTGATAACGGAATTTTCTGAAAGCAAGTACGCATTCAAACGTTTTCATAATGTATATTTATTGTGATATACTAGGACATTAGAACGTTACCGCAAGTATGATGGCTAAAGACAGACACTGTAAGGTACACGTGTGGAAGTCCAACCGAAATATTTCGCTCAGGCTTAATAACAAACATAACAAAAAAATTGCGTCATATTCGATGCTTCTGTTAAGCACGCTAATTTAGAAACAAGAATAAAATTACCTGCAGTTAGTTCAAAGTCACATTTGGTTGCATTTTTGTTTGGCCGCAAGTTGATAAATAGAAATGGCTAATTTTACATTTTTAGGATTATTATTTAACAACTATTTACTTATTAAAGCGCTTTATCTCTTATGAGGCGTAGCGATCTTCTCGTCTATGCCTGTGTTGCGCGTTTAGAGTGCCACAGACATAGAGGACCTACCGCTTAACGTGGACTCCGAACCACGGGAATTGTAAACACTTCTACTCCAGAGAAGATTTACTATTTTTATTATATTTATTTATTATTTACTATTGATATTCATTTGTTAATTTTGAAGTATTCTCTAAAGAAATTATAATACCTTTACCTTATACTAATTACACCTAAAACGTAACTGCAATAATTTGTAGCGTAATAACTCCCCATGCAATTACCAGACATACGTAACACTCGAAAAGTAATCAAACCGTGTTCAACTAAAGTACTTCAATTTTGACCACGAAAACGAACACTAGAAATCAGTGGAACCACCAAAGTTTCATTAGAAAATATACCTATGCCAACTCTAATTTGTGGAAATAAACATTACAAAATTCCATCTTCTAAATCGGTTTAAAGCGGATATGAATTATTAAAAAATTCTATATGGGAAGAAATTCTGCTGGTGTACACGAATACAAAACAGAACCAATTTATCCACAAATGGGCTTGTTTCTTTTGGTGCGAATTTTTGTCCTGCGTTCACACACTAATGGATATACTCCTACGACAACCAAAGAAGTTACCATTATATTCCATTTTAATTGGGTTTCAATTTTAATTATGACTTTCTTTATCATAAATTCATTTGATAGCTGCCATATATAAATATCTTCTACTGTCTTTAGATGTATACATTTAAGACAATTGTAACAACCAAATCCTTTGCTTCCATCATTTTGTACGAAAACAGTCGCCTTCTTATGTAAGCAATGGTAATATAACCATTACCTAATATGTATTTAAAAAATAATAATTATTCTATTGTGCGAAAAATACTCTATCATTAGAAAATAATGCTCTGATTATCTTTAAGGCTCAACTCCAAATAAATATCAATTATTTACTTGACTAGTACAGCATTATTTTATTAACCACTTATAGTAGGTGATAGATCATGAATGTTATGAAAGGTCATGGAAAATGAATGGGCTAGTTGTAGCTTTGTTTAGATACTTATCTACTGGTGCACATATTATTTACACTTGGCAAAGGTAAAATGTAATATGCGGTATGGAACATACTAAATAGAACTGCAACATATAATATATAATATAATTTTTTGAAAAAATCTGAAATACGTCGATTTTCTTTTTTAAAAATACACATTTGTATGTCGAAATCATTTTCCGGAATTCATTTGTTCTTAAGTTACCATTACTGTTTTAAAACGGTAACCCCATTTATTTCCTTCTTATTGGTAGATCTCCGCGCCAGTTAAATGGCGATATAAAATAGTTGGTACCAATGGTACCAGACATTCACATCCTATTTTTAATGAAAATAACGCACCACATCTGTTGCTTAGAAATGTTAAATTGTTAATATTGTTTTTAAAACATTTATCACTATTGTCAAAGTGAACTATTTAACGTTTCTAAGGAAACAGATGTGGTGCTTGCTTGCTTGCTTGCTTTGAAAGAGCGAGATCTAGGACGCGATTTTCTAAGCATCTCTATGCACTTAGACCATATGGCCCATTGTACACCCGAACTAAGAATTTTGCCTATCTGGGATAATTCCAACTCCAGTAGTGATTTTTAACGTGTCACACATCGCAGTGGCACGGGACCTACGGCTTTACTTCTTATCCGACAGAAGGCGCATTTTCAGATTTTCCCCGCTAGAAAAATCTCGCCGACCTCAGTCAGGTTTGAACCCGCGTTCCTCGGATCTAAAGCCAAATGCGCTAACCACTAGACCACCGAGGCCGGCAGATGTGGTGCAGTATTTTCATTAAAAATAAGTTCTGAATTTTTTATACTTTGTGTATTTTTCTCAAAACAATTATGATGTAGGGTCCCAATCATTCTATAACACCATATAACTGGTGAGAAGAGCTATTAAGTAAGGAGGAACAACCGGGTTGCTATTAAAAAAAATTAATATTAACAGGTGAGGCGAAGCCCCGCGAAGCCTGGCTCGCCGCGGTCCGACTAGTTGCGAAATATTGTAATTCTTTAAACTGGTACTTAAATATTAATATTATAAAATGTAATTTTTAGAATCTGTTGGGTATCAGATAAATTTGGATTTAACAAAGCATATTTGAAAAGATTTGAATTTGTACTTAGGTAATTAATAATAATCTGCTTTACCTGCCTTAAATTTATAGACATTTTTGTTGCCATTAGTTCTCCCCCAACTTACAAAACCCAAAGATAAATTGGTTCAGTTGTTTCCGATTTTTCGAACGAAGTTTGCTTAGAAATGGGAGGTCAAATTTTGTTTCGACGTGGAAAAGAAAAGTTTTACTGCATCGGTTTTATTTATGAGTTCGATAAAACTTCTAGCGACGCTAGTGTAAAATTTTGACGGTCTGGGTAAAGTGCCAGTTGTAAAACGAGAATTCACACTTATACCCTTCAGGTTATTAAGACGATCAACGATCATTCATATGGTAGTTCTGCTGCGAAAGTAGTACGTATTACCGGCTATTTCATTGTTTAAACTGCAAATTTTCGCTACGAATTGGTCCGCGGCGAGTGGGGTCGGCGGCGTCTCGTCCGCGGGGAATTGTCCCTTCCCGCTTAAGAACAAATGAATGTCTGAAAATAATTTGACATACAAATGTGAACATTGTAAAAAAGAAAATCGGCGTGTTTCTGGATTTTTACAAAAAATCATTTGTTTCAGTTTAATATGCTATGTTCCACACGTTTGATGCACAGTGTTTATATACACTTCGTTTCATATGAAATGTACCAACCATTAAAAATAAACCTACGAGTTTAAAACATTGCTAAAATAATGTTTCATTATTGCGTATGAAATGATCAGGTTTTCATAAAAAAAGATTAACAATTATACGAAAACAATAACAACGAAAACACAATTAATAATGTGTAACAGCGCCATGAACAGCAATGCAAGCACTTACTCGTCGTGGCAAGTTTTCTATCAAGTGGTCTATGTTCTTCTGGGGTATCTCGTTCCTTATAACCTCAAGTTGGTGTCTCAGCTTGTCTAAGTTGTCAGGAGCTCTTGGCAATAATCTTAATCGCCGGCCCATCATGTTCCAAATATGTTCGATCGGCGATAAGTCCGGTGATCGAGTAGGTCAGGGCAACATTGCAATTGTGCTTGTTGGAGGTACGTTCTGGTAATGTTTGCAGTGTGTGGGCGTGCGTTATCCTGTTGGAAAATACCGTTAGGCAACGTCTGAATGAATGGTACTAACCCCGGTTCCAGGACATTATGAATATAGCGATGAGCATTTAATTAAGGTGCCTGGGACGAACACAAAAGGTGATCTTCTACCAAAACAAATCGCACCCCAAACCATAACTCCAGGTGTTAAAGCTGCATGGCGTCTTTCAACAAACTCTAGATTTCGTCTTTCTCCTCTATATCGATGTACCTTCCTACGGCCGTTATTCGTCCACAACCAAAACCTTGATTCGTCACTGAAGACAGTGTCGTTCCATTATTGATTCCAATGCTGCCGCTCTTGACACCAAGCAGGCCTAACAGCCTTGTGATTTGCAGTTAAAGGGAGCCGTTGGAATGGACGGTAAGATCGCAGACCAAAAGAAGAGATTCTTCTGTAAATTGTTGACATTGACATGCGGCGGTGAAGAGCTCGCATCCAGCCTGCAGAAATAGACCTTGTTGTTTGAAAGCGGTTTCGTGTAGTCATTCTTCGAAGAAGTCGATCTTCACGAACACTGCTGCTACGTGGAGGTCTACCAGCTGGACGATGTCGCTGAATGCCTTCTTCTGACCAAGCAGACCATATTCGTGCAACTGTAGGTTGTAGGTCCCGATTTACCCTTCTACCAATTTCACGAAAAGAAAGTCCAGCTGCCTTCATGCCGATAATTCAACCTCTATCAAAATCGGAAATGTGGTTAAAATTTCTACGTGGTCTGGGGGCATTTTAAAACATTAATTCTGTCACAAAATGTAACAAAATCTAGAAACAACTAATTAATGTTTACTAGATATTGTTTTGTTTCTAAGCAACAAGTTGATGAGAGACAGTAGACGAACACCACAGCCAATTGATTTTTTAATGGAAATAGTGATCATTTCATACGCAATAATGAAACATTATTTTAGTAAATTTTCAAACACTTTATTTTCAAGTGGTGGTGCATTTCATTTGAAACTGAGCATATATAAGTGAATTAATTTCGGACGAACTCGTACGTTCTCCATGTTTTTCCTTCGAAACCATCTCTACTAATCTAATAATGTATTTGAGAGTAAATTTAGTGCTAACGTATTTCATATCGTAGCTGGATAATCACTTTCTCGTACGGTAACTAGAAATAAAGTCTACACATTCAAATTTAATGTCGAAAACTATTTTCATATGAAGACAAAGATATCATTGACTACAATTTATAATTATAAATATTTTAGTTTCTATACTGAGGGCGGCAAATAGTTTGACAACGTGTGTTTCGCCATTGTTTCATAACGTCATGTCTATTTGAGCAACCTTAAGTAGTTCTGTGTATAAAATTACTTAAATTGATGCTGGGCGATAACAAAACATAAATATTTTAATTGCAATCTAAAGTATTACGTCCAATGTGAAGACATTTCAGACAAAACAATTAAGATGCACTTAACAATAACTGTAATATTAATTGAATACAATGGGCCGCTATCATTACTGCTAGCATTATAATATAATCTTAAATGGCATTATCTGCTACAGATGTCTCGTAAATTTCTGAAGGCACTTAGGTTTAATTCAAGTACTTAACCCACTTTATTAAAAAGTTTATTCAACTAACCATTTGCTAATGCTGCATTAGTAAATATGACATGTGTCACTGTGAAATAAAACAACACATCGCTTGCCTACGATAATCTGTGTAAAAAATTTCAAATTACAGTCGGTAAAACAGATCAAAATACTTGCATTTATGACTTCTTAAATTTTAGTTTTCTTTCCATTTTCTAGTATATGCACATAGTCTGCAATTTACCGCATTTAATTATTGATGGAAAATTCGCCAATAATCAAATCCGTGAAGGTTGGAACATAAATGTGGAGGGCCTGTTGTAGTTAATTCTACAATGACGGTACAACCTACTATGCACATATTATATTGCCTACAGAAATGTTTTAATAGTAATTATATCAAGCGCAACTTAAATAGGATAACGCACATTCTATAACACCTTGACTTGAATCCGTATTATTTCTATTATTTTAGAAAATTATAAGTTTCAGGTTTAAGATCATTAAGATGTACAATTTTAGGCAACCTGTAATGATCCTCCGTCTCTGGCCAAATTTTTCAAGCATGTTTCAGCTAATACTGCAAAATTGTTAAATAATTTTACTACACATTATATAATTGTAATACTGCAGATTAATTTTCTTTATAAAGAAGGTGGTTTACGCAACATCCAAATTATTAAATTTGCACTTACACTGTAGCAGTAATTTATGTATAAAAAATATATAAAATGAATTGTGCTGGCAACGAATTTTACTCGGCAACTTCATCAACACCTCTAAAAAGTGACTAATGAAGAGATATGGTAAGTAAATTTTTTATTGCCGCTTTTTGCGGTGTAGTAAACTAACACACTTGAAAACGAATCAAATTATGAAAAACGAATAATGTGCAAATTTCAATTGCAAAGGCAATAATTTCAATCTTTCACAAGTTTGTTATTCTCGTTATAACCGCCACATAAATACGTTTCATTTGTTTACCTTGTTGCTACGCATATACCTAAACGATAAGCACGCTTGATAAATTTAAACTCATATTAAAGCATTAAATTGTCTTTCAAACAGCATATTTTTTTGATCTTATGGATAGTTTCTAAAAAAACTATAGTTAAAGTCAAAAGTTTACAGTGGGCCGATTTCTATGCACGCAAGTTTCGTATTATTATTGTTATTAGCATTGTATTTTTCAAATAAAATGCGTCCGTTTAAGTTCACTGAAAATAAAATGTTTATAAAATGCAATACGAGTATAAAACTGTTTCTGTATTAAATGGCTATATTCCATTTGAAATTGAAAACCCTAAGTATATAGGGTATTCCAACTAAAACTACCCGCCGTAAGTATCATTATAAATGATCAAATATAAAAAAATCGGCGAGACAGGCCAACAATGGTATGAAGAGGAGTCTCTTTTACATGTAAGTCATCTACTATTTACATTTTAGATAAGACTAACTAAAAAGATAAGTTTTTGTCTGCAGATTTGTTTAAGGTGCTGTAAAGTGGTCAGCCAGATCACCTGATCTCACCCTACTAGATTTCTTTCTGTTCTTCTCTTGTTCTTCGTTTTCCTCATAGCAGAGGAGTCGTGATCATGACCCACTTCATTTGAAATATGTAGCTGTTTCTTTCTGTGGGATCACGTAAAAACTAAGATCTATGCTACTCAAACATATTCTTGGGAAGAATTAATAAGGAGTGTTGTTCATTAACGGCAGAAATTTGTAATAATGTACGATATTGCTATGAAAATCGATTGTACTATTGTATGGAAGTTGATCGTGGCCACTTTGAACACTTAGTAAAATAACTGGAACACTTTATTGAAATTTATTGATTTACATTTTCCCATGCGCATCTGAAACTTGAAAATGCTATTTTCAAAAATAAATAGACAGAATTGCAAAACATTTTTGGATTGTAAAAAGAGCAGAAAAACCTTTCCAATGAAAAATCACATGACACCCCTTGTCGTTTAAAATTTTGGGGTTGATGGTGGTGGGGGCTAGGGGATGAAGTAGGATAGATGAGTTACATGGTAAAAGATGTCCTCCTTCAAACTATTGCCGACCTTCTTTCTTGTCCTTAACGATGTTACTCAAGGCGGACTGTTTTAGTCGGGGCTCTTAATACGTTTAACATACCTAGTAAATTACCGACACAATTAATAAAAAAAGGTTAAAAACATTACTGTTGTATAGATTATTTATGTGGTTTCATAAAATATTTAGGTGTCCACCCACTTGCTCGCCGCCGTGTGCAGGCCACCGTTTCTTCGCCTGCCGTTTGCTCGCGGGTTTCTTTGCTCGACAACTATTTGTTCGCCGCGCCCATTGCTCACCATTTCTCTATGTTTAAGGAGTCTAAGGAATGTTGACAGTCAAAGCAGGGTTGCCTGGTCTTGTATTTGAGTTCGTGTAGGGTAATATTTTAATTTTGTTTGTACTAAAATGAACTAGAAATGTATCTGATTTTTATGTTGTGCAAGTTATTAAATTATTTTAAATTCGCAACTTCTCAAAACATAATTAAACATTTCCTTGAAATATTAAAAAAATATACTTAAATATAATAATGTATTCATACTATTTAAAATTAATGGTAAAGGTTTTAATTATGAAGCAGAATATATGCTAAACTCAACACAAAAAAGTTGTCTACCAAAATATAAATTTGTTTTTCTCTGTTGGTGTAGTTATAGTCAGTACTGCGAACAAGTTGGTTGTCGAGCAAACGGATGGCGGGCAACTGTCTTGACGATGATCTTTCCCAGCGAGCAATCGGTGGCAAGCAAACGGCAAATCGTGGCGAGCAAATGACCTAAAGCCAAATATTTGAATAATAAAACGTCTTCACCTGCAGCACATTTTTAAATTTATCTTTGCATATCGGCTATAAAAGAGGCTCTATGTTAATTATTCATTACATTTTTGGTCGTACAGTTGGAGAAAAATAGTGTTTTATCCAAACCGTACGGTCTACAAATTTTAATATTAACAAGAACCTTAAAATTTCTTTGTCATGTGATCGTAAATCTTAACAAAGGTCGCAACTCTATTACTAAATATGCAACTGAGCAATTACTCTCCAAAACAGTCAAACCACGTTATATGCATTCGTCATTGTTTTAGGAACGGATAGTACGGGTTGCGAATAAAAAATAACAATAATTAAAAGCCCAGTTTCAAAAAAAAGCGATAGCCATAAAGAAAAGAAAAAAGAAATTATTCACGCCCACGCCCTAGTAACATATTCAAGCTACAAGTATTTCAACTTACGATTAGAACAATAACTGACATTACACTTTGTTCATAATGGGCACTCGTGTAGCATATGCTTTACAAAAGTCTCACAAAATTAATATTAAGTAAGAAAATTAACTAGACGGAGCTAACTTTTTATAAGAAGCTTTCAGTAAACAGGCATTTTCAATTAAATATTGCATATTTATCAACTAGAGGCGATAAATAAATCGTAGATAAGTCGGCTTTCTTATTTTTATATGTATTTGTAAGTTTCTTTTATTTTGCTCTGTAACACCCTAAATCATCTACATTGCTGCAGGCTTTATTAATCGCAAAGTTTTAGTTTCTTTTCCTAGCTGAAAAGATACTAGATACATAACATGTGATATAATAAGTATCATTAAAAAAACTACCAACAAATCTGTGTCGATTCACCGCAACCAGAATGCGATTTATTTACTCCAGTCCTGTTTTAGTGATAAAGGTAAGTTGGTACAATTTTTTTTATATCCCATAATATATGGAATGTAATAAACAGTTACATGCGCGTAAGAACGTTATTTTAACATAATATTATTGTGTCATTAACATCATTAGTTACTCAGACAGATAATTGTCTGGGCATTTAGATAATACCAAAAAAATCACATAATTCCTTGACTTTAGTATCCAGATCAATCGGAGCTGCTGAGACAAAGCATGTGTATATACTGACTATAAATATGATTACTTCAAAAATCAAAATTAAACTATCACCTTAAAAGAATTTACGAAGCAAAGAAAACTTTGAGGTTGTTAAGTAACCATGTGGGGTGAGTAAACAGTTTAAGTAATAACTTCTAAACACACAGTATGATTACTGAGCACACATATGAATCTTCTCACTGAGTATACACATCATCAATAATGCACAACTCACAGAATAAAATAGCAGCACACAGCTCTAATACTTAATATTGGTATACATCTCACTTAAGGAAATTAAATACTAACATGTCGTCAGCAAACCCGTATATTTCCTTCGCTTATCTAATAATAATAATAATAATATGGTTATAACGCTATTAAGCCTGGTGTGGCATCTGTTGATATGACTGAATATATAAATTGGTAACATTGAGCTAAATTAGACGCTTCATATATATTTTTAAGTAGTTTATTTAGTGAAAATCATGGTACTATCAACCGGACTTAGATAAATTGTCTACGCTACGACTACACTGAATTTTCAGAAAAGAAAACACCGAATCACGACACCCAAAAAGAGGTTATTTTTTAATATTATTGTCAGTAAATGATTTGTTTCATGTGTATTCTAATCTTTCAAGGAATGTGCAAGCATTAAATGCCAAGAAAATTACTACCTAGAATGATTTGAATCAGTTCTGATAGTATTTGTTATAAAAACTATTAACTATGCTTAATTAATTCGGAATAGGCTATAGTTTCCATCAAAATTATATACAGCATATACATAGGTACATATAAACTAAACTACTCAAAAATGAATAGGGATATTGTAATACAAAGCATATATGTTTGTATTTGGCTGCTAATGGTCGTCTATTATTGATAATTAGAGCAAGTGCTATGCACCAAAGAGGGGATCGCCAGGTCGACATTGTTGATATGTTTGGAACCACGCAGAGCATAATTTCACCTGCCCTTTCGCATCATAACACCTCGTGAGGATCGACTTCTGGTAATTAATGCAAGAATGCACCCCTTTTCAACTGCTCGACATCTACAGCAAGTGTTCCAGAATGGCACAGGAAATCGAGTCTCCAACCAAACTGTAAGAAATCGATTGTTTGAGGTAGGACTTACCCCCTCAGATGTTCTGCAAGGACTGTGGCTCAACAAAGACACTGGGTGGAATAATCAACACGTAGGCTTCAAGAGGACATCGTGGGATGATATACTGTTGTCGGACGAGTCCAGATATTGTCTCAGCAATGATAGCCGGCGTCAAAGAGTATATCGCAGTGCCGGACACCGTACCTTACCTCAGTATGCCCAACCAGTCGTTACCTTTGGTGGTAGTGGTCTTATGGTATGGGCTGTAATTTCATTAGGGTGACGTACTGACCTTCATATCTTTAATGGTACACTCACGGGCCAAGGTTAGGTCCAAGAGATTATTATGGACCATGTTCTGGACCGTCGTAACGCTGTTGACCGGAAAAATTTGGTTTTTCTTGACGAAAACGCAAAGCCGCATCGCGCTCGGGTTGTTTTAGAGATGCTTCGAGATGAGGAAATACACCATCTTTCTCTTGCTCCGTTATCTGCAGAGCTCAACCCCACCGAGAATGCATGGAACCTGTTGCAGAGACAGCTGGATCATCATAATCCAAGGCCTACTACTGTGCAACAGTTGAGGGATGTATTGCCGGTACTGTGGCATCAAATTCCACAAGAACATACTAATAATTGTTTTGAGAGTATGCCAGCAAAGTGCAGGGCAGATATTACTGCCAGAGGAAGTGCCACGGGGCATTAGAGTTTAATAAATTTAAGTTAAGTGAAAGGAGACAGAAACGATTTTCATTATAATATTGTTAAATTTCTTCTTTAAGCGTACCTTTGTTGTAATTTTCATGTTCATTACTAAAAAGGCGTTACATTTTTTGGTTTTTTTTTAAATTATAAATGCAATTGGCGTTGCCTTTAAATGTTTTATACTGCAATGTCCCTATTCATTTTTGAGTAGTTTATGTTGATCATATCAAATAAATGATTATAACTAATACACTTTCGCCTTTCCGATTAACTAACGTCGTGATCTGGCAGTGCATAAGTTGACGGACATTTTTTAATTCAATTGCCAATATTTACAATCTACTTTTAATATAAATCAATAAGTAAATGGTATGACACGAATAGGGCACCATCCACCGACGGGTCTGCAGGATTCACTCAATGAGATCTTTCGGCCATTGTCTATTTAATCTTCTAACCGCAGGCTGAAAAGATGAACAATGAGTTGGTTGGCATGATTTGAGGACATTTAAATAAGCAACAGCAAATACTTTAATATATTAATACAGGAAACTCATATAAGTTTAGCATGATCAAATGCGGGACATTGATAGTGGCGTCATCTAAGCAGTTCGGTGGGCAAGTTTCAGTAAATTTGGATAATAAATTTACAGATTACTGTTTTAAATTGATGTTATTAATAAATAAAAACCTAACCCTACAAAATGTTATAAACTTAACCACTTATTTAAATTTACAAAGTAAAGTAAAATATCATAATTATCAAATATTATGATTAAATAAGATTTTTGCTATAAGAAAGTAAATGGCATTTGCTTTAAATGTGCCACAAATGTTTTCGACAGCTGTCAAATACAAATCTTAGTGGCCCACCAAGCCGCACGGATCGCTGCAGTCAGTGTCACGAGATTTTCGGCGAAGTTTCCTGTATTAATATATTAAAGTATTTGGCAACAGTCTTTAACTTCCTGGATGTTTTCCCAGCAAGTTATATATTCAGAATTAAAAAAAAGTAAAAACTATGTCTTATATTACAGAGTAAACTGACAATGTAAATTGGCGTGTCCCCTGCTTTAGCCGTCTATCAAAAATTCTATAACAAGTCGATGTTCACAGTCGTCATTTCTTTTATAAGCTCACTTTTCTGCTACTTTAGTGTTACGCTAGTTTCTAAGAAATAAATTTGGAATCATATCTAATATACAAGTAAAGTACTCAATGCCATGTAAAAACAATATAAACTAACTTCAGATTAATAGCAAGTCTGAGCGTTGCTCATCGGCATATGGATTAGTGCTTCTCGACCCAATGAATGTATGGTACGCAAGGTAAAACAATTAAAAATATTTTATAGCATATAGTATGGTTCAAACTCGAAAAATCGAGTTTATGTAGAGACTGAATAATTTAGAAGAATTGTGAGCATGAATAAAGCAAACGTTACAATCAATAACTTTCCAGCTATTTTTGATACAATACGAATTTCTTTTAAGCGCAGATACTGGATCTGCATCGATAGTGAGAGGGCCAGCTTGAATTTAGTTTTTACGAATTTAAATAAAAATAAAACTACTTGACATCTAATATAGAATAATATTATTTTTTATCACAAATGTAATAAATATGAAAGAAATACAACTTAGTAGGCAACAAAAACTACAAATATCCGAACAATACCTTAAAATATTTTACACTTTTTTCAACACCTAGTATACAACTTTGGTTTTAGAAAGCTTTTCCGAACAGTTTACCGCAACTTATTCGCATTCATTTTTGCTATACGTATACAGTATTTTGCTCTAAATCTCTCTAGTGCATTTCTATTTCGGTTGCTCGCTCTAATTCAGTCTACTGAGTCCTTATTTTCTTCTTCTATAAAGCTTTTCTTTCAAATAATAAATAGTCAGAACACCACCGATACCCCATCTCCATAACATTTATTGTTCTTTATACTTCTGATCTATATACAGTGTAACTTACCACAATGTCATAAACATTTGTCTTTTTGTTGTTTTGTTTTTGTTTTGTTTAAAGCTTTACATCTGTCTCATATTATGATCCATTATGTAACCGAGTTACTCCTGCATCGTTGTCCTCCTATATTAGTTGTATAGGACCATTTTCAGCTTATATTACAATTCTTTCGTTTCCGATATCGTGCCGTGTGTTTTATTGTGTTTGTCTTTACACCACAGCTTTCAATCTATTCAACTAGTTTTCTTATCATATACTATACATTCCACCTTGTGGTTACCTGCGAATAAAATGATATGTACATAATTCTGTACAAATTAAGTGGCCATAGATTTGCAGTTCTAATACCATATCTTCAAAGCATGATCTAGGTACATTTTATGTAGCATTAATGAAACACATCGTTGTCGGAGGTCTCTGTTGAATAGTTACGTCCAATTTTTAATGTAGCCGTCGTCTAATGAGCGTGCATGATCGAGAAAATTCGGCTACTAAATATGGGGATCCCTGCGATACTATTCTGCATAAACATATTTTTGCATAACGAAGCTAGGAAATGAGCAAAGCTGTAGTAAATGTTTTCAAAGCAGGTAGTAGAAGACAGCTTACTATTACATTTCCTTTTAAGAATTGCTATCCGCCTACTTTAGCCCCATCATGCACTTTCCTTAGCCGACGACAATGTTACTATGAATATAATACGTTAAATATGGGTACCTATTACTTCAGAAATGGATATGCTTGTTTGACATCTTCTCCAGTATTACTCAAAACAATTTCAATAATTTTGATATAGTTCAGAACCGCTAATTCTTATTTTAAGCAACAATAAGACTTTACGTCAATTTGTGGTTATTTTAAGTAGACTCTTAGCGGCCCCTACAAATTCACCCCTGCCACTAATAATATTTTGCTGTTTATTAGTTTATCCGTTGGACACTTACAAGTCCGTGTAGTGGATATGATAGTAATCTGTCAAATAAGTGAAGTTAGAATTTTAGAAAAGCACCATCAACTGTGTAGACGTTTAAAGTTATAAGGATTAATACGAATTCGCTTTAAAGCTGCTTCTTCTTCATCTTTTTCAAGCGCCATATCTTTCTAAGGAGGTTGACGACTTTTCATCCACTGCTCTATGATGCAAGCTACCAATATCTAAGCCATAGGGACCTACACCTTAACCTTAAATTTCAAATACCTCTCTAATTTTTGGCACATAATACTATATGACGATGTACCATTTACAGTATACAGTGTACAGTGTACACAATATGACCCGACTGCTCAAAGATGTCCGGAAGAGCACAACCTAGATCTTTCCCTTTAAACACTACCAACCAACCGACCGAACTCGGCACCTCAGGCTTACTATTATGAAACCCGTATTTGGGATTCTCCTCAAATTATACGAGTAAGCTACGTTATTTAATTATTCATATAAAATATAGAAGTATGACATCCAGCCTGAAAATGGCAGGGCGTAACAGTGTTCCGGAGAAGGGATCTCCTTGCATTTAGTTAGAAGAAAAGATTCTAGAAACGTGTTTTATGTACGAGAGGCGTTATTGACGATTGGGATCTGATGACATGAACGCTGCGTCAGGAAAGGTACCCATAACGTTATGTAAGAAGCGCGGTGCATTGCTCTCACCGTGCATCATCGGGGGTCACCTGCACACGCTGAGCTGTCGCAACTCTACACTGGCATGATCGCATTCTACGAACTTACAGAATTTGTTATATACGGTTGCTCTTCACGCATCCCAATATATTTTATAGGTTATTTTATAGCCTTCCTTGGTAATAGGCGCAATGGAGTACGCCGCTATCGTCCAATCAAGCACAATGAAAAATTCGAAGCATTCGCGTCAGGGAATATTTACGACGCATAGGTGAGAAGCGAGTTCCCATCTTATAAGCATTATGATTGTACGGCCCGTTGTAAATAAGGCCGATAGCAGTAAATGACAGTGCGGCTGTAAAGCGACAGGCCGTGGGCCCGTCATCGTAAAGAGCGCGTCTTATGGGCCATCGCGCCACTTTGCCTGCTGCATTCATTACGGGCCACTAACAGTCCGCCACCGCCAATATCAGCTCGCACTTTTTACTACATGCTATACTTCATGGTTCGACGACCTTCTTTATAGTTTTAATTCAGAATCTGTATCAGATTTGCTAGAAAATTCTGCAAGGCGCCAGTTTCACTTCGTAGTCTCTCATATACTCACATTGATAATAAATACAAACTAGCAAGAAATAGTAGGGGTTTCCAGACGTCTAGCAATCCTCGAGAAAATTCTGCCAAAATTTAATATTTCCGGAGTCGAAAAAGACAGAATATCCGACGCACAATGGGCAATACAATTAGTCTGATTGGATAAAATAAATTTTTTAATGCTACGACTAATAGTCTAATAATTCTCAAATCAAAGTATTACAAATGCGATACACCAAAATATCCAGTTTTAGTCTAGCTGTAAAACAATTATCCAACAAGCTAGGATGTGTAATGCACTTTTACTTGAACGTGCTCATTTACTTTACACTAAAAGATAAACTTACTTTATCACATAACAGACCTTGGTAATATTGATTTGTATAAACGTTGTCTTATTTTCACATGCGTACCTTAAAAGCAGTTTTTCCGAACGGTTTATAATACGAGTATATCTTAAGAAAATTATTGTACTTTTCAATTTTCCAGATTTAAATTATTCAAATAATTGATTGATGTTCATATAGATACTTAAATTAACAAATTGGGAGATTAGAAAGTAACCATCGCTGGAGTACCCTGATGCAGACAAGTTTGCAAGATGTTTTCCATAAAAATATACACAGATACACCTCAAGGTTGTTGCTGCCTTACTTGGTGTACACCTTAATTTGCCTTTAGCTTTGATAGAAAAGAAGAGAATACTTACAAGGTACTTGAGATCTGCTTAAAAATAGCTATCTATTTTCAATTGAAGTAGACCTTTAAGATATTCTAAACTAAAACCCCCTAAGAAGACGGTTTTACTTTAGAGCCCACCAACAATAACGATTTTTACTTTCCCATACCTTATAGGTATAGGGTAAGTATTGAATTCATGAAAATTGTCGAAATCCAGATTTTAACGGAAATATCCGTTTTGGGTCTCTAGGAACCCAAAAAAGTGGTTTTTAAAAAATGTCTGTCTGTGGGTGGGTATGTACGTACGTACGTATGTATGTGACGCTCCTACAGCCGAAAGTATTGCTCCG
>JABXWE010056946.1:0-17969 GCA_014611495.1 Limonius californicus | reverse complement strand
ATCATTCATCGGCCACACTTTTCTTAATATTTCACACGTCCTAAAATCGCTTCCCTTTGAGAACAATTTGCTGGTGCTAAGTAATATGAATAGGGTGTGTGACTATTCCCAACAACGCCGTATTTCATGAGAAATGACATTACAGTCAACGCAGAATAGGTAGGTGCATTGCCATAAAACGAGAATCAACTACGCGTTTCTCGAAATTATTTACTGTTTGTCCACACTCTATTTATGCAAATTAAACTTATTAGGTTTTTTCTATTCCACTGCATGTTGTGGCTTTTGTAACAATTTAGTTAAGAAAATTTCATAGTCGTGACGGTTCTGAACGAAGTCTGCTCGTGTTGCTATGGATTTCTGTTTTTGCTCATCTGCAGAACTATCCGGGAAGAACTTTACACAGTTCTTCCTCTTTCCCAAATCTTCATGTAAAATTTGGCAAATCATCTCTTTATTCAGTCTTTACTTGACAACTCTGTATTGATAAAACTGAACTGTTATATACTGTTTTACTTTTGATTTAATTTCAAGTGACTCCAATGCTATAATGTCACTCTGGGAATTCTATTGCCAAACCTCATACAGCTAGTGCACGCGTTTTTCACACATCAAAATATTTTGCAGTGGTCGATGTCCTTTCATTAAAAATCATTTTAATATTACAGGAAATTATTAGATCACGTCTAACAGAATTACATTTAGTCAGCCTCGTGTCAATCGATAAAAAAACCTAGCCTCTGTTTTCTTTAACACACTTTTTTCAGATTGGCCTTAAAACGTTTGTTATACCGGGCGATGAGTTCATTTATGCCTCATTTTTTTTTTATTTTCTTAAGTGGTTTTTACAATCTAATTTAGACCAAAACAAATTAAAATTAAATTTTAAAAGTAAAGTGCCCTACTCCGATGTAATTCGAAGTGACAGTTTTGTTATTTTAAATGGAAACGTAGATTTTTTGGGTTTCAATATACGATTCAATTCATTTTCCAATTAAGTGTAAGGAGTAAAAATATGTAGACTTTTGTCACCAGCGTGCCAAAACATTAATTCAATATGACAGTGTATTTCATATCGGAATGAGCTGTTGAGACCATGGGCGCCGGCAAGGGGGGGGAAGAGGGGGCAGTTGCCCCCCCTTGAAAAATTAAAATACTATATAAAAGCGCATTTAAATATTTAAACATACATACTTGAAATTCTTGAAAATTATACCAAAAAATGCCTAAAATACGAAAATATATTTGATGTAGAATTTAAAATACCCAGAATAACACAGAGTCAAACTATGAGATCAAATATCCTAGCGGATTCACTGGAAACATATTTTAGAATATCTATTTTTATCCCGTATTTAGATTCCCTGATTAGGTCATTAACAACAAGATTTTCCGAAGATAAACGCTGAAATTATAAAAAAATTAGTAGAACAGTACAATATCGAAAATTTTGAGGCAGAATGCCTTACGTGGAAAGATGTGTGGAAAAATAAAAACGCCCCTGATAATTTTATTTACATTGCTCCCCGAAGAATGTCAATTCTTCCTTGCAATTGCTAATGCAATAAAAGTTTTCCTTTCCCTACCACCCACGACTTGTTCAATTGAACGTTCCTTCAGTACTCTAAGAAGGGTCAAAACTTGGTTAAGGTCAACGATGGACGAGAATCGCTTAGCCGGTTTATGCTTACTTAGTGTATATAGGAATAGGGGCCTCGGCGGTCTAGCAACGCATTGCCACTCGCTGCCACAGCGAATTGTAGTCGTTCCGCTGTGGTTTCGAATCTCAGCTGGGGCGACCACATTTCGCTTAGTTAAGTTTAGAGTGCAGTTTAGTGTATAAGGGACGCCCGCACCTCCCTGAAGTAATGCGAAAGCGGTTCGGGGGGGGGGACGGTAGTATGAATGAATGAAAAAAAAAGTGTACCTACATAGGAAAAAATCGAAAGCGATAGAGCCCAATTTCTCGGGACAGTACTCGATAAATTTGCTCAAGCCCGAAGAAGGTTAAAATTTGTCTTTTCTTAGGTAAAGAGTTTAATACTTCCACAGTTTTTGTTGTTACCTGGTACTAGATAAATATTTTTATTTTTGTTTATATGTTTTAAAAATGTAGGTATACTTTTGACAAAGAGTGACGCTTTTATAATGACACAATCCATTAAGAGAACAAATTTATATATTTTTGTTTTTAATGTTTAGTTTGGGTACGTCTGAGTAAGATTACATAAAATTTTTATGACGTGTTAGTGTTATCTCTGTTATAGCACCAAAGATTTTAACTTTCAAGTTCATTTATACAAATATTTTTAATATAAATGTTAAAATATGTATACACACATTAAATATTAGTGTTTTGTATACGGTGGTTATTACTGTTATTATTTGTTTTTATTAAGTTATTTTGTATTAAAATATAGAAAAAAACTGCACGTAATTTTGCCCCCTCCTGGATTATTTTCTGCCGGCGCCCATGGTTGAGACAATGGTGTTTAAAGGTGATGTGTATTGGTTTATATTTTAATTGTCTATTTATGGTATACTCTGAGGTTACATTTTTTTGCTATCACCTCTCTGCGTAAGAGCAATTATTTTTACATTGTTGAAAGCATGAAGGGTTCTTCTACGAATCGAAGACACTGCCTTAAAAATAAAATGAATGCCCAAATAGTGTATAAAATCTAAATGAAATCAATAGTAATTTGAAATTTGGGGCCTGCGTTTGCACAGCCTCTTTTATAATATGTGAAAAGGTCAATTTCATAAAAACGGTAATAGTAATAGTCCAGAAATTAATTCAGTTCAACTAAACTATATACTGTTAGAAAAAATCTTCGAGGGGATCCTTTTATGTGGGAAAAAATTAGTTGTTTTTCATGAACGTTTATCGTTTTCCTGCAAATGATTTATTTTAAACTACATATTACCATTCGCATTTAGTTTCCATAGACCCATTCAGTATTCTTCTTTTCTATTTTAAGTCTGAATGGCAGTACCTCCTTAATACTAGTTTGAGTTTTTGAATGAAATTTAAATTGCGAGGTATTTACGTGACGTAAAACAGTAGATTATTATGACTATGTAAAAATAATTACTATTACAATTAAACAAAGAGAAGACCCAAAAATCAAAAGTCCTAAAAAATTACTGTTTTTTATGAACATTCTCCATAAATACACAATTAAAATTTTAATAGATTAAATATATTATATTAAATAAATAAGTTTCGCATTTTGTGATAAAAAACTAATTTAATTGATTCCATTATGATTACTTAAACGCTGACTCGGATTTTTAATTATGGCGCCCTCTGACTTTCAAAATCTTAATATTTTCACAAGATTAAAAAATAATTTAAAGTTAGATTGGATCCGCGAAGAAAGATCATTTTGCATTCAATTAAAAATAATAAAGTTACCACTACGATATTAGTTTATCTCAGAATTTGAGGAATTACAACAAAATGTAGACGTTGAGGCAAAAGTAAACATTAAAAGTACTTATATGTTCTATTTTGTTGTAATTTTCTTTCTTTGCGACCATTACAAAGGTTTAAATGTGGGTAGATGGCACAATTTTCTCATTTGTATTGGAAACAAAAATACCAGATTCTAAAATTTGTTCTGCTGCACAGTTAAAGCAAAGTTTCAAGGTCAAATGTGCCTAATGAAAAGTAAGATCTTAAATTGGTTTTTAAATGAAACATTTTTATGTTGAATATCCTTCGAAAGCTGCTTCTGTACTTTAATTTTATATCACTCTTTGCATTTGATTGTAAATCGAATCAACTGTCAATTTCATAAATTTAATGGTTATTGCAATGGAAAAACATTTTGTAGGTAAATCAGGTAAATTCCGTATTTAAATTATAATTTTTAACAAATAACGCTAGCAATATTTGAACTTTTACACGATGCTTCCCGGACCACCAAATAGTGTAAGCGGGTAATGTAATACATTGAACAGCGTAAATCTAAACATGTTTTTCATTAATACTTGTTATATTCGTGATCTCGTACTCGAAGCTGCCTGAAGTCAGAAAAAAAATTATTAAATTCTTAGTCTTTAAAACATGAAACACAACTTAACGTATACACTATCTATAGCATTTAAAAAATACATGCTTGAACTGTAAGTTTTTTACGGAGCACCCGGTAAAATTAAAAATATTGTTAAAATGTGCTTCTTTGGATTCATCAGCGGGATACATTTAAAGCCCGTGCGAGACTACTTAAAGTTAATTGGGACAATCCCACGCATTGCCGGACACGGAACGAACCCACATTGGGCGAGACAATTTCGCATATTGCGGGACGCGACAAGATTTAATGTTGAGCGAAACCGTTCCAGTCATCGCGAAACTCAGGATTAAAATGTTGAGTGGGGCAGTTCCGCGCATTGCGCGACGCGGTACTAAATACTGTTGAACGGAACAATATACCGCATTGCTGAACTAATTAATGTTCAGTGGGACAATATCACGCATTTCGAGACGCGGCACTGATTAAATGTTGAGCGAGGCAGTTAATACGCGCGTTACAGAACGCGGGACTAGTTATTGTTGAGTGGTACAATTCCAGGGGATAAATTAATGTTGAGCTGGACAGTTCTACGCATTTCGGGACGCGGGACTAATTCATGTTGAGTGCGACAGTTTCACGCATTTTGAGACGCGGAACTAATTAAATAATAAGCGAGACAGTTCTGCGCATTGCGGGACTAATTAATGTTGAGTGGGACAGTTCCACGCATTTCGGGACGCGGGACTAACTGTTGTGGAGCGGTACAATTCCACGGGATAAATTAATGTCGAGCGAGACAGTTCCACTCATCGCGGGACGCGAGATTAATTAATGTTGAGTGAGACAGTTCCACGCATTTTGAGACGCGGATCTAGTTACATAATGAGCGAGACAGTTCTGCGCATTGCGGGACGAGGGATTAATTAAAGATGAATGGAACAGTTTCCCGCATTGCTGAACTAATTAATGTTCAGTGAGACAACTCCACGCATTTCGAGACGCGGTACTAATTAATTGTTGAGCGAGGCAGTTACGCGCGTTAACGGAACGCGCGACTAGTTATTGTTGAGCGGTACAATTCCACGGGATAAATTAATGTCGAGCGAGACAGTTCCACCCCTCGCAGAACACAGGACTAATTAATGTTGGGTGGGACAGTTCCACGCATTTCGTCACGCGGGACTAATTAAATGGTGAACGAATCAGTTCCGCGCATTACGGAACGCGGTACTAACTATTGTTGAGCGATACAATTTCACGGTATAAATTAATGTCGTGCAAGACAGTTCCACTTATCGCGGGACACGTACTAATTAATGTTGAATGAGACAGTTTCATGCATTTTGAGACGCGGAACTAATTAAATAGTAAGCGAGACAGTTCTGCGCATTGCGGGACGAGGGATTAATTAAAGTTGAATGGAACAGTTTCCCGCATTACGGAACTAATTAATGTTGAGTGGGACAGTTCCACGTATATCGGGACGCGGGACTAATTAAATGTTGAGTGAATCAGTTCCGCGCATTACGGAACGCGGGACTAACTATTGTTGAGCGGTACAATTTCACGGGATAAATTAATGTCGAGCGAGACAGTTCCACTCACCGCAGGACGCGAGACTAATTAATGTGGAGTGAGACAGTTTCACGCATTTTGACACGCGGAACTAATAATTAAATATTGAGCGAGGTAGTTCTACGCATTGCGGAACGCGGGGCTAATTATTGTTGAGCGGTAGAATTCCACAGGATAAATGTAGGTATTAAAATTGTTAAGCTTCAAAGAATTTAAGTATTTTATAAATTACAACATATTTTACAATTCAATGTTTGGCGAGCGAATGTTAAGTTGCAGCTGACATTTATTTGCTATAGTGGAAGCTTTCATCAGAAATTTTACTAATTTATATAAATTAAAATCTTATTGAAATGTATACTGATAATATTGTATTGAACCTGCGCAACACTTAAAGATGGTTTTCATAATCAACGCGCACGTTATCAAACAATTTACATTACATCTCAACTCTTCAAATTATATAAAACAAATAAGCCTTCCATATTAGTTAAAATTATTTATGTTATCGTTTCATCACGCAATTTACTAAAAGGCATGCTAATAATGTAGTGACTGTAGGGCATGCTAGAAGTAAGCCATCGTAATCCATGGAGGCTGATTTAAAATCGGTAATGACGCACATATTTGAAAGCCAAAGCGCATGTTCAGCACTTTTCTTGTTTCAGATGGGAAATGCTACAAGGTGTCGCAACTGTTCGAGCGAGTGGGATCCATGGATGAGAGAAGACGGTGTGTGTTGTGTGGAAAAATCGTGAGCAACACGAGGAACCATTACTATGTGCACTTTCCAGGACAATATTCTTGTTCACATTGTCCGGCTGTTTACACTCGAAGTGACACTTTACTGTTGCATATGCGTACGAAGCATCCGGCTGTTGCTAACTAGTGATAGTGCAACTGACTCTTTTCAATGTGTCTAGCATAATGAATTAACACTAGTTTAATTTTAAATGAACGGTTGATAAACTAATCAAATACTTTCAATTAACGAAAGTTTTTCATCTGGTCAAAAATAAATTGAAATAATAGCAAGCAATGAAGGAACTAATTATTTTGTTTCTCATTGGAATAAGTAATTGAAACCATACTATTCAAAATTGATTGTTGGTTAATATTTATGCATGTATGTGTGTGTTTGTATATGGTAAACTAATTTTTGACCAGATAAATACTCAGCCATAGTAAACTTTTGTAATTTTGTATAAATGCAAGTAATCAGCATTGGTTCATGTTTTGAGTATTTGAGCCATTGGTATAATACCATTATGTTTGCTAATATTTGAGACCCCTCTAATATTGGATAAAACAATTTGTATACGCTAAGGGCAGTGTAGAAAGGCAGAAATAGAAGTTTGATTTGTAAAGTTTAAATCAGTGTGTCATACTAAGGTAGTACAGAGTAGCATTGTGTCATAACTATTACAGTAGCAACAGTTTACTCTACATGATGTACTGTAACATCATCAATAAGGCTAAGCTAACTGTACTCAAATTCTGTGTGTTCTAATTATGAGTTTCATCGATGATCAAAAATAAGGATTTTATAAATTATAAATTTGCATTAAGACCCTAGTCAAAGTTGAAATTATTGTTTCTGTTTTAAATACTCCAATATTGTACAGAAATAGAATTATTGAAATGAAGTTTTAACTTTAAATTGCTAGTCAAACAGCATTTTTATTCAATAGAATATTTTATTCTTAAGATTTGTTGGCTCATCAACCATAGCAAGATTTGTTTTTAATTTAATTATGAATGGTTTGAAACCTCCATGTCAATTCAGATCGCATTCAAAAAACCCTTTTTTTCTTCCTATAGTACCTGCTGTGTTCAGTCTCAGCTAAACTGGAGCTTAAGTAATTAGCAACATTTTATGGAATTATTTTAAATTAGGGGTACGGTCCACATTTTTGGAATAAAAGGGATAAAACACCTAGTGTTACGAAGTATATGTGGTGTACATAAGAATTTTGAACTGTGTTTTTATGCTAAAAATAAGGTACATGCATAAATTTCTGCCTAAAATGTAATTTATATGTGCCATTTCCAAGAAAAATGAAAAATATGACCAATTCTGATTACGATAATCGAAAACCAAAGATTAGACTGATTATAGTAAATTTATTGGTCAAAGTTGCAAAAATGTATATAACCAAAAGAAATATTACATTTATGTTTATTAGTTTATAGTAGTGTATTTCAATTGAAAAGTAGTGATGCGTTTGTTTTTAAAGAATGCCAATAGTATATGTAATACTGAAAAAGTGTATTTCTATAAATACTCTGTTTTCAACATTCAAATTTTATATATTGTGTCTGGAAAATATACAAATACAACATTTGGTTTAGAATGTATGTACATTCAGAAATTCTAAAAGATTTTTGTTTTACACTAAATATTTCTTTTATAATGGAACTGATAAAAAAGTTTTGTTTTCCTAGATAGTTTTTTCTACCCTATCTGACCCTTCAGTTACAGAAATTATCATTAGAAAAACAAAAAAGCGGTTGACTCATCAATAATTTTTAAAATTGAACCCTTGTGATTTTTGCAAAAAATTGAACTGAATTTTATTACAATAGTATCTTGTTTGGTTTAAAAGTAATAATCAGAAAGCAGTAGCAAAAATAATATTTTTTCTAGTTACGGGTGAAACTGTCGCAATACAGAAAATTATATTGTAGCCCAGCAAATACCCCCTGTGGTGTTGCATGCACAGCAGACATTATTTTATTACGACATGGTTAAGTATAAATATGCATAAACAATAATGGTGGATACTTTAAACAGTTGGGATAGCTAGCACTGTGACCCTTTTCATTTTTTGTGAGTTACCCCTTTCCAAATAACCTGTATTTGTTTTTCCCAAAAGTTTCATGGCTGGCTAGACTAGCTAATGTTATTTCTAGTTTGGCCTTATTTTTAAGCAAAAAATAGAAATACTGTTAAATACTGCAACTTACGCAAGAATCATAGGGTGTTCCCGTTTAGGAGGAATATTTTGTAGTTACTTTTCCTCTATTACCAATTTTAGTAATTGAAAAATTAGATAGAGCACTCAAAGCTATTTAGGGTAGCAGAAAAATATTTTTCACAAGCTCCATCCTAAGCGAGAAATTTAGGACAGATGAACCACCCTGTGTATGTCCAGGTACAATCAATAACATTATTTTAAATTTAAATAAAACTTAAACAACTATAGAGCCTTGCAAAGTACAGTAACTGCAGATACATATTGTAAAATAGTGTTGATACTGATGTATTTCATGCAAACATGTTTCATGGTGGTATATGGGTAAATTACCAGATCAATTATTTCATTACTGTTAAAATATTTGTTGGCATTTTTATTAGCAACGCACTAATTTGTATTTTTATATAAAATCAAAACTTGAACATAGATCTAGCTGGACAAGTTCTCTTAAAAAAAATTTTTTTTTGACAATCTAATTACTGATGTTTTAGCAAAATTTGTTACTAGCAGCTGAAAGTCCATTCTGTCATAATAATTACTGAGATTCTTTGTGCATTGACGTTGAAGTCTGCCATAATATTAAAATTAAAGTATGTAATTTTAATTTTGTCCAGCTAGCAATATCGTTCTGTGTTCATTATAAAAGCTTTAAACGTTTTGTGTTCAGTTATGAAATGTGTTGTATTTGAAATGATCTACTTATCATGATCAGATGCAAGTGATGGTGAAAAATATTAAGCAACATTCTCCCTTTGGTGTATTTATTCAAACCAAATTGAATATACGTGTCAAGCTAAATCAGCAGTATAAGCATATGAAATTTGAAAATTTTAATGCATTTATTGCTGAAGTGACTGACAAATATAATTGTAGAAGCCTTACTTCAGAAAGCTATAAATTTGTAAGGAACTGTTTTCAAGGTTTGTATGCTTTAAATTCACCCCGAGAAGTTTGTCATGTTGTTCAATAGCATATAGTGGTGTACCACGATAAGTAGATCATTCTGTACATTTTACATTTAAAAAAAAATGAAACGTTTCATTTTATTTTAGTTTAATTAATATTGTGTTCTTTTTACCTGCAAAAGACGTAATTTATTAGATGAAATTGTATTGAATCTAAGCACAATTTAAACTTAAAGAACGTTTTTAGGGTAATAGATATGTAATTTTATGTAACTCCTTAATTTTATGTAAATTACGTCAGATTCAGATTTTCAGCTTTATATTTGGAAAGTTAATATTCATTGGTAAAAAATGCAAGATTTTAATTTATTTTTGAAATTTGTCAACCACTTGTCCGTAGTAACCAAATCTTGAGTTGCTTACAATTTACTCCACAAAAAATTTAAGATGATGGTGCAGTTATGAAATGGAAACTGATGCCAACCTTTATATCCATAAATCGCTTGTTTGACCTTCTAAATTCTCGTATTGTAAATTATAATTCTTGTTAATCTATGGGTACTTAACGACCTAAAAATAGTATATTTCATTGAAAATTAATAATTGCAACAGAAGCGTTTTTGTAAAACTGTTCAAGTATTGGATACAATTGTAAATTAAAATTTTTATTAGAATCTCTTACATTTCAAAATATTCTAATCAGAATCATTATTGAAAGCTGCCTCAAAGAACTGAATAAATACAGAGTTCGAAAATATTGTACGCGATGGTCATTTGAGGTCAGTTAGGGTTAACCATTGAAAACAAATTCAACTTCAAAAGTAGTCTTTAACAAGAATCGCTTTATGGAATTTTGAGTTGGCTAATCTGTATTTAAATATATATTTGCATTATTTTGAAAATTTCTTAGATAGCAATAGGATTTAATTACACGGCTGATGAGAAAATCAGCATCCCTGTTAGAATGACAAAGTTAAACATTATAAAGACTATCAAGATTTCATAGCTCTTGCCATCATTTTGTAGATATTTTTGTCCAGTTTACAAAATTATAGTTTCTATTGGAATTATTATTTTTTATTGATCAAAATATTTCTGTCTTAACTTCCCTTGTTTGAGTTAAGTTTGCTTAAAGATGAATGGACATGGTTGATCAAATGCAATGTGATTTGTTTAAAAACTATGTGTTTTTGTAAATATAGAGTCGGATCATAAAAATTGGAATACTGGGCTTATGCGGCCTTTGCAGGCCTCTATTCCATGGCTTATCTTTATCAGATATTATAATGATCTTACTGTACAAACGATGACTGCTGAAATTATTAATGATATAGGTATTTACTTACTAGGAAGAGTAAATGTTTCTTCATAAGTATTTTAATCAAGTCAATTTAAGAATATTTGTGACTTTCTGAAAATGAAACAGTTATTATTCTTCACATTATATGAACCATAGAAGCCTGAACTGGTTTATTTTTAATTGAAATTTTTGATGTAGCAACCAACATCTAAGGGTTATGGTTTTATAGTGTCATCGTAAAGCAGGACTGCTTCAAGATATTTTAGTGTTACGATACAGTCGGTTAGCTTTTATCGAATGTAGCATAAAAATGAAATAAGTTGACTGGAGTTACTTGTAATGATCTCTTTCTGATTGGTATTTTTGAAAGTTGTTATCTGCATCTGACGCTACAGCTTAGTCAACTTTATTATGTATAAAATGTATGTATATAACTTAAGTAGTGCCGGTAGCGGGACATGGATTATTACTGTTCGGTAGCTCGTAATATGTGTTGTGAAGTTTTGCCAAATTTAGTGTAGGACTAGTTTTAGCGCATAAGTCATTACAGATCGATTACTTCATCTATTTTATTATAAAATTAGAAAGGGCCGTGAATATTGTAATATATTATATGCCACTCATACAGAAATTGCTAAGCCAGTTTGTACATTGTATCAGTGAATATCAAAGTCAGGGTATGTATTCCAAACTTATTAGTTTTCCTATTTATTTATACATATATTTTATTTGGTATTTAATAAGATGTGTTTAATATGATACCATGAAAATTACAATATTGTTTTTGTAAAACCTTAGTCAATCCTTTCCCAATTGATACTATTTAAAAAATCATCCACAGTTGATCTTATTTTAGTGTTAAATATAGATATCATATCTTTTTAGGAGTGAGAAATATTTTTACTTTTCTTTTGATTCTGTTTAAGGAATCATTTTCTGAATAAAAAATGGTGATTGTTTGGCAACTGTAATTATACTTTTCCTGTATTAGAAGAATTAAACATACATTTAGTTATATGAATTACACACTAACCTACAAATTGTTAATTACTGTAGACATTTTACAAAAAAATATAATTGATTAGACACAGGGGTTTAAGTAAATAAGCTTTGGAGAAACCTTTTACAACCACGATGTTTAGAACACCTAAATACATATGTCGGCAACTAAGCTTCCATCTTCAGTAGGAACTTGAACTAACTCAAATAACTGAGGAATACGTCTTGGCCAAGACAACAATATTGAAATCCAGTCTAAAAAAAATGATCACTACGTTTGATTATTTCAGAAAGGACATTTATAAAAATGTTATAGTTGCAAACAAAGTATTTACACAACAACACATCTTTCACTTTTCCTTCTTTGCCTAAACGGCGTCGGGTGCCTCTATCCATTTCCTGTAGTTGTTTCTGTCTCCTGTCAATCTGTTTAATTCCCCCATCGTTTTTCCTGTCTTCCCTGCCATATCTTGGATGTCATCTGTCCACAATCTCCTTGATCTACTGCTTGGTCGTCCGCCTTCCGTTCTTGCTTCTAGCATTCGTCTTGGGATTCGGTGTTCAGCCATTCTTTTTATATGCCCATACTATTTTAGCTGTTTATTTTCTATTGTGGTTACTTGTGATATTTGTTGCAGTTTGTATGTAAAAGTTGTATTTCTTATTCTATCTCTTCTCGTTTTTCCAGACACTTTCCTTAGGTACTTCATTTCCCGCATAATTATTTTGGATTTATGTTTGTCCAGCTTTCCGCCCTATAGGTCAAAATTGGAGTATTTACTGATTTGTATATGTGGAGCTTTGTTTCTGTCTTTATTTCTCTTTTTCCAATTATACTTCTGTTTATAGCGTAATATAGTTGGCTAGCTTTGTTCACCCTATTTAATATTTCGCTGTCTATTTTTCCATCGTTTGTAATTACTGTTCCTAAGTACTCACATCTTTCTGTTTCTTCTATGTCTATGCTGTCTAGTTTGATTCTTTGTGCTGGTTGGTGCTCTTGTTTCGATATGTGCATTGTTTTTGTTTTGTCGATGTTGATTTTTAATACAACTGCTTCTATTTCCTCTTTCCACACGTTCACTGCTGCCTGTAATTGTTCTTTACTTCCTGCCAAGACCACAATATCGTCTGTGTAGACCATGTTTTGGATTTCTACCGCCTCCATATTCCGATTGCCTATCTTTAGCTTCCTGGTTCCTGGTTTTAATCAATGTGTTCATAACCAGAATGAATAGCAGTGGACCCAGACTATCGCCTTGCTTGATCCCTGCCTCAATACTGAATTCTTCTGTCTGTTCTCCACCTAGTCTCACTATTCCTCTCATTTTCTCGTATACACTCTCTATTGCTCTTCTAAGTTTCGTATTCACATTTAGCTGTTCTAGTACTTTCCATATCTGTTCTTGGCACGGTGTCGAATACAGCTTTGAGATCCATGAAAGCCAGGTATAAATCCCTTCCTCTATCTAATATTTCATCATTTCATCAAAACACATAAAAATGTATATTGTATGTCCTGTATTGTGTTTTCAATAACTCTCTAGAATCTAGCTTACTGTAAAAGATAGAAGGTAGGTTTACATTTAGCATTTTTATGAAATATCAGGCTGAATAAAAAATTATTTTCTGCATATGTTTAGAATTTATAACTAGAAGACAAAATTCGGGAAAAAAGGACTAAGTATTCAAATAAGTGAAAACCAATAAGGCATTCATAAGAAAAAGAAGGAGAAGAAGAAAAATTAATGTTGCTGATGATTCAGGAAAAGTTTTGACTTTTATAATATTGTCTACTTAATTGGAAAATACATTAAAAAGCACCGTATCAATGTTGAAACAATATGACATTTTCAAAAACAAACACGTTAAGCTAAAAAAATAAAAATAGAAAAAATGTGTTAGCTATGGCTTCGAAACGGATGGATATAAAATTTTTCTTTTGCTTTTGCATACCTAAATGTAAAATTAAAATCTATTATGTACATCTTATGTAATAGACGAGATTTCAAAATATGCTTCTGGATTGCTACTTTTGTAGGAAATTTTATCAAATCATCTCTTTGAAGAACTAATAGTACTACAAGATAAAATCAATACAGTAGAGACCGCTTATACCGAACCCGCTTGTAACGATCCACCGGTTGTAACGAACTAAATTAAAAGTCCCGCCAAAATCCCCATTACAATAATGCTAAAAATTTTCTGTTATACCGAACCCGCATAGAACGAACTTTCGCTTATAACGGTTCATTTTTTTACGTGAAATAGGAAAAAGTTTCCTTTTATAGGCTTATAGCGAACCTACTTGCAAGAACTCGTGTGAAGTCCCAAATCTATTATGGCTAGTGAATTGTTTAGGTAAGCAGATTGTGCGAATTGATGACGGAAGTTTGTTTTAATTGAGTATGCAGAGAAGACGGTTATGCAATGGAGGGTTCAAAAAAATCGCGATTGTCGTTCACTTTAAAACCAAAATACGATATTCTACAGGAACTCAACCACGGTAAAAAACAAAGTGAAGTATGCCGTGAACGTAGTATTAGCAAATCGACGGTTGCTACTATATAATATGGAAAGACAAAACAAAAATTATTGAAGCATTTGAAAGGAAAAATTCGTCTATTAAAAAATTGCGTAAATCAGTTCACGAAAATGTCGATAACGCCCTTTTAAAGTGGTTTACACAGCAAAGCAAGGCCAACATTACTATTAGTGGTGCTATTTTAAACAGAAAAGCAGATGAGTTGGGGACGCAATTAAATGATGGGCAAGAATTTTCTTGCAGTAGAAGTTGGGTCGAAAGATTAAAAAAAAAGACACAATATTTGTACTGGAAAAATTACAGGAGAAGCTGCGACCGTGAACATGGAAAACTGCGGAAAACTGGCTGCAAAATGTATGGCCGAAAATCAGGGAAAACTTTAACGACAACAATATATTTAACGCAGATGAAACGGGCTTGTTTTACAAACTTACACCCGACAAGACACTAAAATTCAAGGGAGAGCGGTGTATTGGAGGAAAGCTATCTAAGGAACGGATCACAGTTTTGGTATGTGCAAATTTAACTGGTACCGAAAAAAGGAAATTACTCGTGATTGGCAAGGCAAAAAATCCACGCTGTTTTAAAAATATAAAACGCCTTGCAGTTAATTACAAAGCGAACAAGATGGCCTGGATGACGTCGAACCTTTTTACAACTGAATTGCGTCAATGGGATGAAGAACTGCGGCAGAAAAACCGAAACATCCTATTACTTGTTGATAATTGCTCTGCACATCCGGATGTCCAACATTTGTAGTTTATTAAATTGGTTTTTATGCCTCCAAATACAAGCTCAAAACTTCAACCCACGGGTCAAGGTGTTGTATGTACATTCCCTAAAAAGTTACTACAGACAATTTCTTCTACGAATAATTAACCGCATTGATGAAGGACAAGATCAACACGTAAATTTGCTAGATGTTATAAATTTTGTTCATAAAGCCTGCAAAAGGTAACGACAGACACGATAGCTAATTGCTTCAGACATGGGGGATTTTTTAATACAGAACAAGTACAAGAATATGATTCAGATGACGAGTTGCCCTTGTCCGAGTGGTTGAATAAACAACGTAACAAAGAAAATGATGACTGCCTTTATTTTAACGATTGATATGGGCAGATTTCAGGATTGTGACTTTAAAGCTTACATACTTGTGGACGAAAATATTGCAACTACAGAAATTTTAAGCGACGAGGACATTATTCGAGAAACCAAAAATAAGCAAGTCGAAGAAATTAGCAGCGACGATGACGACGAATCGGTTTCGGGGAACGATCTTGCCATTCCAACAGTACAAGAGGCAATTAAGAAAACAAATGATATCCGCTATTTTCTGCAATCGCCTAATATTCCGAATAGTATATTAAATAGTTTTGCCGAAGTAGATGCTTACATCGACAAACGTTTGTCGGCTAGTAATACTAAGCAGACGAAAATATCCGATATTTTAAAATAAATATCTATTAAATACGTGTTTATCGTTCTTACATAAATGTTTCTATATTTATTGTACAAATGTAGACGATTATGGATAATAAAGTACGTTTATAATATCTCGCACATTTTTGTTGTTGTAACTCTTGTAACGAACTTCGGCTATAACGAACCAATTTTTACAGTCCCTTGAAGTTCATTATAACCGGACTTCACTGTATATTAGTGATATCATAATTAGTTCGGGCCGTAGCACTTTTATATTGATTTTAGGAAGGTACAGGTTTCTAGGAAAATATTTTTTATTATACCTGCATCATAATCCTTGTTTAACAAACGAGAAAGTGTGTGAAATCACAATATTAAAACGCGCGTACTTTAAAGGTGTTAAGTAACAATGACGTCATCAACTTTATTATATTTATAAGGATAACGAAAATAAAAATGCTCGTTGAAAAAACATCGAATCCACATAGCAACATAAACAGTAAATATTATCCAATCTTCATGTTAACAGTATTGCGTCGTATCACACAGACTACTTTATAAAATGAATCAAAAACAAAATGCTGCCTTCCAGCTCTATTTTCCAGATTGTGATGCAAGTATAATAAAAAAAGCATGACACGTGTGTAATAGAGCCCTTAAATCTAGCGACATTAAAACACTCCGCTTCGCGTCGTACTTGTAAACTCGTCGCACGTGCTTTAAAGGCTTCATTATACACTAGTATTATTATATAGTGTTATATAACATATTCTAGTCACCCTTAACTGTGCGGTACGTGGGTACTTTAATGTCATCTGCCATGTGACAGATATAGACGTTTATCCATTTCCAAGTAATTATACAAATAAAAAAATAAATCTACAGTACTTGTACAACTTGCAGATCACAACTTTAACTATCAATTTTTTCTATCATTTCAACTGTATTGTGATTATTTTTAATTATCTAAATTTTATATGCATATTGTTTTATTCATAAAAAAAGAATTTGTGGATTAACATAGTAAAAATTTGCTATATTTTTCACTTTCCTACACCGTATGTGCGGGAAAAGTATCCAATTTGTAGTTTGAAAGAAAATATCTGTTTTCCGTCTCCAGGAGTCCGAAAAAGGGATTTTTTTACAAAATGTCTGTGGGTATGTATAACTGACTTGCTATCTTAAAAATGACTGGTTTGATTTGATCAAATGTTAACATACGGATTTAATAAAAATTCATCAAGATAATAATCTTTTGAAAAAATCTGGAACCGGAAGCGAAGCCCTTAGGTATTAGAATTATAGTGATTACAGAAATTTTGGGTACAATCAATTCTAAAGTTGACCCATTGCTCCATTACGCAAAAATTCGTAATTTGATTGGCATAAACCGTAAACTTTTAATAGCTATTATGTATTGGAACCATCTTGTGATATTAAAATTAAATATTTTCATAACGATTCTCAGGATGTTGATTAAATTTTGTGACGTTATGGGTGATGAATTTACCAAATTTAAATTGAAATAGCGTCAATAGTAGAGAATATAAGGGATAATAAGTAATATTTTTCTAAAATGACGATATTCAGTTTTTTCGTGATAAATCAGGAACGAATAATATCATCCATGATTTCTTTTTAGTTTCTCAATCGCCATTAAAGCGCAACTTTTCTAATTTAACTGACCTCGTATTTCTTGCCGTTTCCGAGATTCCAATGGTGAGCATCCCATAAATTCACCACCCTGTATAGACGCGAAAGACAAAAATGTTTTAATTTATAAAGGCGTCGGACGTCTTTTATGAATTTTCAATAATTTTAACGAATCACCTGTAAAATGCTTATTTTTGGAATAAAATCACCTAAGTTTGAATCACTATAAAGCTATTTTTACGTACATAAGAAGACTGAATAGAAAGTATTTAGGTACAGTTTCCATTTAAAAATTAAAAGTTGGGTTTACTTCCTGTTATACCAAATGTGACACAAAATTTCTGGAAGTGTGTTTATATTCGGTTTAACTTTCTACACGTCATGTTCTTGCTTTAGTAATGTAAACTCTAAAAAAGCAATATCTGCGTATTTCCAACCTGTGTGGAGATTATTATTGGAAGTATGGGAAAATTTAGATGTGTTTCGCTTATTTTTGCCTTTAAATTAATGAATACTTCTGCTCATGTTTTATTAGGGGTTACTAAAATGATCTAAAATTAGCATTTT
>JABXWE010056943.1:0-13386 GCA_014611495.1 Limonius californicus | reverse complement strand
TTACTATACTCCGATCCTGTGCAGCACCAGCCAGATCACGCTAACGCAGCCAGCGGTTTCCAAGCGAGTGTTGAGGTGATATGAAGGCACGACAGCTGCCCCTGCTTCACCAATGATGATAAATAGATTATCAAACAGTATTTACTGTCCAATATCCGGCTCGAAGGACCAAATGTTGTGGCGTTCACCTGCCGCAGAATGAAGCCGTTTCTTTTTCGTATAGTAACAAATCTATTTCTGCCTTTGAATACACAATAGTAGTGCAGATTTCTAGTGGACTGTATGTAAGCGGCTCCGATACGAATAAGGCATTAGATTATACGACGATATCCAACAAATTGATACGAAACGACAGACGAAAACTTCTCTTCATGTAGGAAAAAAAACGCTACTTGTCAACTACTAATATAAAACAACAACCAAACAAGCGCGTCTCTCGCCAACGAGATTTTAATCGCGCTATAGATTGGAGCGCCACGCCGCCGTGCTCAAATTCATGAAAGGCGCGCGCCAACAACTTCTTTCCTTCATACTTAGGCAGATAGCATGAAAAGCATCCCTCGTATTTTGCTTTTCTTACTATTGAAAATCTAATCTTATTCGGCGTTCAAAAACACCCAAAAATGTTACACGTGGTAGAGAAGAGGCCGATGCAAAACAGTGGTATGTAAGAGGCTGTCCATGATGATGAAATATATTTATTAAATATATTTGACATCCACTGAAGCTCTTACATTAAATTGTTTAAAATATGTCAGTAGAATTATCATAAAATAGAAATCCAATTCATAATTTTCCATTATAGAAGCTACATACTAGAAACAATCTTGTTGTTTTGTTAAGTATTTTTAAGCAATTCAAATTATATTCTCTACATAAACGTTTTGCTGTAGCTCTAAAATAGTTTATTCTTTCTAGAAGTGATAACAATTCGAAGATCTTAAATATAAAAGTTTTATAGACTTGAACAAATGTTCCTTCCCACAGACAACTTTATCTTTCCTTCCTCATATTGATTTTGCAGTTTATTTGCATTCCCTACAGCTTATATACTGTTGGAGCTAGTTTTTTAAAACCCTTTTAACAATTTTCTTAAAGTTCCTTCTTGAACAGCAATAATCAATGATGCGTTTATGTAAGCAATTTAAATACATCCTGCTATTGTTTTTACATAACTGACATATATTACAAAATTGATTTCCAAAATTTATAAGAACGTTTTCACTAACAATCCTCATACAGGTTGTCTACTATTTTTTTTTAAATATGATATTTCAGTGCCGCTGTAATAAGTAAATCTTAACACGTTTCTAAGGCTAGCAGCTTATTAGAATCATGATAAAACATTTAGAAGTATCATATTCGAACGAAATGTTGTACTTTCAATTTGAGTAAAATAAAGCTATTTTGTACAAATATTAGTTGTATATTAGCTGTACTACACTTTAAATACTCTAAACTTTATATTAATATTTTTAGAATTGGTTCTGCTATCAATGAATTACTGTGCAGTGGCTGTATTTAGAAAATGCGGTATAAACTCTGTGGGAAATTTAAGGGCAACTCAAAATATGTGTGAAATAGAAGTTTGCTATAGGAAATATAACAAATTTGTATATTCTATATTATATAGGTAAATGTTGCTACTCACAAATACTTTAAATGTAGAGATAGTACTTTCTGCGTTGTCTGGTATTCTGCTATTAAAATACATATAGATTTAAATTAATTATTTGGTAACAACGAATTTAACGTTATATTGATATACGCTCGTGTGACATTATCAGTGAATTTATAAAATAACCTGGCGGTATAAATCTTGCTGCATACATGTCAGGTCATGCAGTCAAATCCTACTGATTATAATTAGTAGGCAGGAAATCAAATACGGTTGACCAAAGGCCTAGACGAAAATCGTCGGTACGGTAGAGGTACATCGGTGTGGAAGGCAACGGGAAACCACCACACGATTATCCCCAGGAATAACCAATATGGCAGTGACTATTCATGAAATGGCCTTCAGTCCCCGGCAGCCCTTAGATGGGCAGAGGGTGCTAAGAAGCCCCGGGTAGAACAAGAAAATATCAACATGGAATGTAAGAAGCATGTTTGAAAGTGGAAAACTTCAAAATGCACTTCTAGAAATGAACCAGCTCAAAATAGATATCCTGGGATTGAGTGAGATGAGATGGCCAGGAACAGGGCAGCAATCAACCGATAGGGAAATAGTGTACTATTCTGGAAATTAAGTTAGACAATAGAGGAATGGAGTTCTGCTACTACAATTATCAGGTTCCCCAGTGGACGTTAATGTAATACAGGTTTATGCAGACAAAACAGATCAGGATATGGAATAATTTTACGAAGAAGTGAGAGCAGTTCTGAAATACGTAAAGAAAAAGAATTATGCATCATTATGGGAGATTTTAACTCAAAAATAGGAGAAGTTGAACAAGGAAAATGCGTTGGGAAGTACGGCCTAGGAAAAAGGAATGAACGAGTGGACAGACTTGTTCAGATCTGCGAAGAAGAAAACTTTATCGTGTCAAACACTTGCATTAAATTCCCCCAAGGAGATTATATACATAGATATCTCCCGCCAATAATAAACAAAGAATTATCCGAAATCAAATAGACTTTATTCTTATTAATGGAAGTTACCATTTTTATTGATAAGACCGCTAATTTACAATCTACTCTAGCAGATACAAAGGAGTATTAAGTAAATTTGTTAACTGTAGTGGCATGTAGGGGTCCTGATCCATGGATGGTTCCCTTGGGATTTATTGGGATGGCTGGAATTGCACTCCTCGTCAATTTAGATCAATGGGCCATTGTTTATTCAGTCCTCGTGTTGGTAGTGGGTCCATGAGTTGTAGGATGAGACTGTTCGCGTGGACAGGTAATCTTGCAAAGTAGGATGACGCAGATTTCTCTATTGCATCCGTTACGAACGGTATGTTCACATCATCGTGTAGGGTTCGGTTGCGGACAAACCAAGGTGCATTTACAAGGGCTCGTAGAATTTTGGATTGTGATCGTTGTATGACATTTATATTGTTTTTTTTTGCGCGTCCCCAGAGTTGGATTTCATACTTCCATATGGGCATGAGGATTGCTATAGAGCAGTACTTTATTTTCAATTGAGAGCTTAGATTTAGGTCCTAGTAGCCACTACATTTGCTTGTATTTTAGTTCCATTTGTTTCCTCTTTGCTCTTAGATGAGGGTACCAGGTCTGTCAAGGTGGAGCCCAACGTACTTAGTTTCTGTTTTAACCGGTAGTGGAGTGCCCTTAAATGTTACTGGAGATGTGGTTTTTCTTGTCGTAAATTTCACTTGTACAGATGTACTTTCGTTTATCTTGATTCGCCATAAGTCTGCCCAATCGCTTAGACTGTTCAACTGTGTTTGTAAACGTTGTGAAGCTTCAGCTGCGTCGTTGTGTGTAGAGAGTATCGCGATATCGTTAGCTAATGTAGCAATTGAGGTATTTTCAGTTTCTAGGGTATCAGAGGTGTAAAGGAGATACAAGAGAGGACCTAGGACGCTGCCCTGTGGGACACCTGCTTTTATTGGATTATATCTAGAGAGTTGGTTATTGTGTTTTACAGTGAAACAACGGTCGGAGAGATATCACTTTATCAGAAGATAATAGGTACTCGGTAACGGTTGCTGTAATTTATATCACATGCCACACCTTATGAAATGCCTGCTTGACTTCTAGGAAGGCTGCGGTACAAAAGTTTTTCTCTTCTAGGCTCGTAGCTATCGACTTGACGATTCGGTAGGCTTGTTGTACTATCGAGTGTTGCTCCCTGAATCCGAATTGATGAGTTGGGATCAGCGTAGTCATCTCCAAATCTTCTTGAAGTCTTCGTAGGAGGAGTCTTTCAAACAGTTTTCCTGGCAGGGACTACAGACTAATCGATTTATAAGGGTTGAGTAGATGAGATGGTTTGCCTGGTTTAAGAATCAGTAGGACCTGAGCATATTTCCACTGCATGGGGAAGTATGACAGGCTGATAATCCGAAAAAAGATAGTGGTCAGTAGATGACAACTTTTTTAGGGAGTTGCTTTAGGATTTGTGCTGTGATTAAATGGTACCCTGGCGCTTTGTGGTATTTTAGAGCGTTAATTCCAGTACATACATCAGTTGGAGTAAAAGACTTGATCGGTAGTGAGAACTGGCATGGGATATCCAAAAAGTTAACTATTGCCTAAGTGTTTGCTATTGGCACTACATCGAATGGTGAGAAAACCCCTGCCAGATAATGGGAGAATGCGTCGGCTTTCTCTTTATCAGATCGTGCCCAGCTGCCAGCTGGTTTTTGAATAGGTGGTATGTTTGTTTGTGGACGCTTAAATGTTTTTGTGACCCTCCAGATAGGGTGGTCTTCTTTGTGCTTCATGATGTAATCTTCAGGAACTTTGATGTTCTTTAAATAATTTGCTGTCTTCTGGTCAGTCTGTTGTGCGTTTATCTTCAGGGTTGCGTGATCTATTTCATCATCCCCTGGCCTATCTTTTCTCAGCAATTAGTTTCTCGGGTGTAGACAACCATGCTGCTTTTTGAATAACTTCAGTGAGGTATTGAACTACATTGTCTAGATCTTTAGGTTTTTTAATGCCCTAAAACAGCGCAGTTGAAATATTAATCGTTTATTCCTTAAAAAGTAAAAACACGCGTAAAATATTTCGTTACATTAATTAATTACATAAATCAGTAAAAATAAAATAATCTTTACAAGAATATCAGTTTATTAGGTACATGTTTCACCAGTTGCGAACAGCTAAAGAATAACTGAAATTAAATACGACCAGCGCTAAGATATCACTGCTATGATCATGCAATTTTCTGGAAAGTTTATATAGTAAGATAAGAAGATAAAAGATTACATAGGTACCGCTTAACCACTTCCACAATTTTCAACTTGGGATAAACTCTCTTTTGTCTTTTGCAACAACTTCATAAAATATGCTTTGGATAATAACCTCCATGAAATCCATGTATAACAGATGTTTCACAGATTTCACAGAAAAAAGATTCAAATAGTAATAATTTATATTTTTGACTGCATTTTGGTAAAAAATTCTAAAGCATGCAAATTACAGTAATTTTATATCTCATGGCAACTTTTACGTATTCTTTATTTGAACATATGGTATAAGTTTTCTACAAAAATAGGCGACAGGTGACTAATGCTAAAATTTTAAAATTTCACTCACGAGCTTACAAACAGGGTTTACTAAAAATTAAAAAGAACTCTCATAGCTCTTGCAGATCTACATCGATCACACCGCCATCTTCGAAAAATATTACAATTATAAGGAATTTTAGAAAGGTGCTATTTTTACAATTCTTCTATTTTCACAAATGTTTGCTCACACTACAATTTTAATACGTAAGGTTTATTAACGAATAAAGCAGGAATAATAGTTATCAGAGATTAACCTCGTTGATGCGCATTAAATAATTTGTTGGCCGATTCAACGTTTCTATTAGATCACAAAATATAATCAAATTCATTAGAAAATAGTTCAAAACCTTTTGCTTAAATGGTTTTGCACACTGTATTTGTAATGCTTAACGGCTAATAAGAAACTTAAATTTTCAATCAGTTGGATTAACGATTTCTGGGTAAGTGGGAGTTAAAATCTAAATGTTCAAACTAACAATGATCTTAATTTTAAGAGCTACAACCTTCGCCAAAACCACATTAGTAGTTCTTGAAATGCTGAACCGTTCTTCGCATTTAACCTCATCTCTTACTTGTTACGAGATCCCCATGTACTCGCTGATTATCTTATAAATATTTAATTAAAGTTTGTAGCACGAAAAGTAGGTTCATTTTCAGTACACCTTCATTATTAAAAGGATGTTTTCCTGAGAAGTAAATGTACAGATTGATGTAACTGACCCATACTCTGAGCACCCTGTACATATAATTTGAAATAAATTGAATAAAAATATTGAAATCAGCGGTTCAGCATGGTGTTTAGCAAAAAGATAAAGCGATTCAAAGCTTGATGTTTATGTGTCCATTTCGGCGTAGCAATAAAAAATAATTTCTTTCGAGCAAACATTCAAAAATCAACATTCTCGTCATATTCCATTCGAATGATTCGGGTTCGATATTCACCAATCCCTAAAATTCTCACGTACAACCGTTTAATCTGTTTCTCATCTTTCGCTCAGCCGTTTGCATTCCTGCCCAACTTTCCTCATTGACATTTATCCGTTTTGTTCTCTTTAGAGCCAGTTTATGTTTGCTTCGTATCCCCATTTTCACAAGGTGGCATAAAAGGGAATGTACCTTCTTTGTCGACGTGCTCACTAACTGTATACAAAGCAAAAAATATAAATGTTGGCGAAGTTTCTGAACTGATACGAAGTGCAAACTGCATTACATCATTTTACATGCTCGGTATTACATTGCTTGCAGAGAGTTGTATTCCTAGTTTTTTATCGAATTTCGGAGCTAATGTAGGATTACGAAGTGCGTGTCGGAAAAATCATAACCAATATTTAGGGTAATAAATAATACATTCTCGGTAACAATATCCCAAGTGTTCCTTAAGTATAGTTTCAGACCCACTGTCCAAATGATAAAATCAATGCCATTTCTCTACGCTATATTGCACACACCGTGACACAAATTGATATTCAATAATTCAATTACAGATAAAAAGATCGGATAGTAATGAAACGAAACGATTGAGTGCTTTATGATTTCTATTTTTAGTAAAACAATTGAGCTTTATTACAGATGGAGTACCTTCCAAACTTGAAAAATTTATATATTTCTCCCGAAAATCGTAAAACTCCCTCAACGTGTTATTGTTAAGTCTCAAACAGCAGTAAAGTTCCATAAATGAAATCGGAGGGTTTTAGTTCTCAATCTATCGAATTCGAGGATGCTGGTGTAAACTTTCATGGAGAGTGCAGAGGCTCCACATAGAAAGCAATGAGCCTCCGGGGGCTTCGGATCCGCAACAAGAGCCTTCGTTCTGATGCCCCTGCCGTGTTCACTCCATATATAACTATTCCAAAACACAACGGCCTAAATTTGCTTACTCGCAGGTTTTCACCGTGAAATCGCTTTTGTAAGCTCATCGCGATAGTAGAATTGCCTTAAACATCACTTCCGAAACGGTGTGTGGAGAAAAGGGAAAATAATATTGAGTTTATGATCATAAATAAATTTTTAAAGCAGAAGGTCATCCTTTAGTAGAGGCAGAAGAATGACTTTAAATATCGAAAGTATTCAGGATCTGCTAGATAATAAGAATGTATATGCATAATACATAAAATTTGAAAACCCCAGAGGTTTAGCAATGAAATTCACTTTCAAACTAAGATAGATATTCTCAATAAAAGTTAAAAATGAGGCAAACAGTTCGCTTGGATGTTTCTATACGTAAAACTGTCTTTAAATAGTTATGAAAGCATACAAGGTGTTAAAACTTCACCAGTGATATCAGAATATGTGTGTAAGGAACGGTCTCAAAAACGACTGATTCAATCCTAATAAAATTTGGTGAGCCGATGAGGCTCAATGAAAATTCATTCGGTTAAATTTGTTTTAGAAGCTATCAGAAATCAAAAGTTAGAAATGTTTTTGATGTACTTTCTTCTAAATAACTATTTTCTAAAATGGCTATTTATTGTGCGTTTGCCATATATGCAAATGATGTGTATTAACTGTCATCATTCTATCAGTGTCAGTACAAAATATAATACATTACAAATACATTTTGTATTAACACTGAGAGAGGGATGACAGTTAATGAATTCTAAAACATGCGAAATACCGCAATTGTATTTGCCGTGGCTAACCCTTATGTATTTTTAATTGCACATTGATATAATATGAGTTATTTCATTTTATTTTATTATCTTATAAAATTAATGACTTTTTGGAGGTTTCATCATCGTACAAGTGGTTCAAATTGTTTTACTCACGCTAAATATTTTTTCCGTAAGCAGAAGGTGGCATCTACAATTATATACAAAATCTTATATGTGTTTTAACAATGTAAATCCCAAACTGGCACAATATAAGGAATTAAAACTTATATTACAAGAAAACTATTTGACACTTATGCCAAATCAATTCCCATTTATTTTTCAACACATTTATTGCAACGGCCTAAAAGTGTTTAAAAACAGTACGTCATGGCGTCCGAAAACACTTCTTTCTATTCAGCGGATAGGTTTTTTTAATATTCTTTACGTCCTCAAATCATTTCCCTTTAACCTTCATGTGTCCAGTAAGGTACCCGGGTACCTTTTGGGTCTTTATGCTCGTTTTTTATTACTTTGCGTTGAGCTACATTGCTGAAACTTCTAGTTAGCCTAAATCAATCGATCTTATGTTGATTACATAATAATACAATCATGAAAGTCAATAAAAATTTTGAGTTTTAGCTTAAAACAGGAGTTTATACCTTAAACGCACAGTCAAGGTACCGCAGTACCTATAAACATTTTGCATAGGTTTATGCATGGATATAACAATTTTATCTATAAATAAGGTAGCTAAAAGTAAAACAAGAAAAAGAGTAATATAATAGTATATTAAAGAACTAGTTTCATAAGGCCTTTTCTTAACGCACGAGTCCAAGTTTGAAAAACGGGACGCGAAGCGTCGAGTTTTTCAACGGACGAGTGCGACAAGTGGTCTTATGAAACGTGTTCTTTATACTATTTTTTCTATTGAGGAAGTTTAACCCTTAACCGGTCAAGCTATTTTACTAACAGTACCGGACAAGGTGTGTCTACTAGGCACACTACTTTTTACAGTATATATGCTCAAGTTCAACATTTTAAATGTATGTATTTATTTATCTGTGTTAAATATAATACTTGTATGCTTCCGGTCTTACATAACAAACAATTAAAGCAACATATGGAAATACAGTTTTATTAAATTTTAACGTGAGTAACTATATTTTGGTACTGTAAATAATAGAAATTAGGTACAATTATGTCAATTTTTCTTTGCGCAGCTATGTTCTCCGCACACATTTTGTTTACATTTGCCACAAATTGGCTTTTGATTTCTACTTTTTTTAGCCGGACAAATGTAACAGCGCCTGCGTTTCCCTGTTTGGTTTACTAGTGAAGTCTCGGCTTCAGTATTGCCTGAAAACTGTGTAATGCTTTGCAGGGTGGGCTCCTGTAAGCCCTTTCGAGGTCTTCGTCTGATTTGTGGAGTCACTAATTCTTCTCCTAATTCCCGCAGAAAAATACGTCTTATTTAGCATGTTCTTTTAATCCACTGTGGATGCAAATTCCTCCACAAAACATAAGCAGCAACACCGGCAACATCTACTGCATTCCCAAAAAATTTCTTTTGCACATGTATTCGTGTACTAATTGGTCAAATGAATCGACACAACCCTTTGTATCGTTACAAGCTAAAATTATTTCCGGTTTGTTCTTCTCTTCCGAAATGTCAGCCGATTGATGCACTGTTGAAAGTAAAATCACCGATTTTTTAACTTGCGGAACATACGACACAGGAGCAACTTTTTTGTAAAGCCAAAGATCAGGACCCTTCTGGCCTTGCTTTATTGGGTAGGAACTTTGGTGGTATGTATGTTTTGTTCTTTTTTAGCGTTGCTACAATGGTAAGACCATTATCTAAGAGCTTTTCTGCTAAAGTGTAGTTCGTGAAGAAGTTGCCACAAGTAACATTGCGGTGGGTCCTTTGGTATGGCTCTGTCAGTGTTTCTCCAACGGTGCTTCCTAGGTCAATTACCCTTTGGTTTCCCTCTTTTCCAAGATACGGTATTCCCTTCAAAGGATAAAATGTCTTCGAATCACACAGCCACCATACCATACCGTATAATTACGAACAACGAAAACGCGTCAATATGTTCTTCAATGAATTTTCCAGAAGGGAGGCACACTGTTTACTGCGGACTTTATAATATTCCGCTTACGGGTACGACCACCAATATCATGCGGTTTTGATAACCACACCATCCCATCTTTTTCCACAAAACAACCTGAGGCTGTAGCTGCTGGTTCTACCTCGTTACCTAAATTTTCCGACATATCCTGAACATCATCTACTTCAGATGCTTCAGAAAGTACTTATTCCTCAGAATCAGAATTGAAATCCTCTTCGTCACTTTCGTTTAGAAATTATGTTTCGTCGAAGTCTGACAAATTGTCAACATTGTAGAAACACAGCTGATTAGTGAGACACAAAAGGGTGCCAAAAGCATAGTAACAAATGACATTCTGCAACATGTGTCTGAGAGGCACAACTGCCCGGTTGTGTAACAAAAAAGTTTAAAATTTGTTTTAAAGGATCTAAAGAGAAAAAATTTATCAGCAAAAGCAAAACCGTACGTAATATACCTTAGTGAAGGATAAATAAAATACCCAAGGCCCAATAATTTTTCTGCGAAAAAATAGAACCTAAAAACCATCAGGATGTGCCTGTCAGGCACACCTTGTCCGGTTAAGGGTTAAGAGTATTTTAAATAAATTTATGTAGAAAATTTTACGTCAAATCGATTACTAGGGAGTTTTTATAAACACTTATGGCAGCACTGACAGGTGGCTGAAACTGACATTTCAAACTTTCAAATTCAAATCGAACTACCAACATTGTAAAAAAACAAACTAAAAACAGTATGATTATAGGCCTCCTTAACGTACTGTTTTTAAGCTAAAACAGTGCGCTTAGAACAGCTCTATAAAACCGAAATAGAAAAAAAATGTATTGCTTTGTTTCTTACATATAAGAACCACTTACAAAGTGCAATGACAACATTGTGTTATTGTTACGTAATGTTCGCTACAGATCAGCCGTTTACATATTTCGCAACATTTTCGGGTCTTCCTTTGAAATGAGGATGTTTATCTACAAACAATACAGCTACCAACATGTTTGATGCGTCCAGGAGCGTCCTTTGGTAGTGTCTATGTAGAGGACTATGGAGGAAGTATAACCGGATGCCCTAATATAGCCTCTATTCCAGATTTCGTACTAAAGTTGTTACGGGCCAAACGGGCTTTTCCGTCGACCCGTAACCGGATAGGTGGAAAAAGGCCTACAGCTTAGCTCAGAGGAGAAGGGGGGGGGTTCACGGAAATCATTTACCGGAGGAAATCTTCGTAGTTGTGTACAGGGTAAGTTAAAATTAGTGGGCGCCACCTTCCAAATACAGCTGATTGAAGGTCCTCGTGGAGGCCGAGAGGCCAACAGCTTACGGGAATGGAACTCACTTTTATTGTGCCTCCTCCTATATACATATATGAAGCTTGGAAAATTCATGCACAAACAAATACACAATAATAAAAGAGGCAGTAAATTTTAAAGCACATATAATTAAATTATTGGAAATGGCGAAATGATGGTACAAAAATGACAATCAACGGCGTTTTTATAGTTTTACAACTGATATTTGAACGTTCAGGCAACAAAACTCGCCGCCGTTGGCGGACGATATTTACCTCCTTCAAACAGCTACGTGGCGAAAGGCGTCGGGGTGTACAGGCATAACACAATATAAAAGAAATTACTCTTTACAATTATTAGTGCAAACAAAAACAATCGGCGACTGAAAGTCGCTTTTTGTTTCATCAAAAACAAAAGGTTCAATTACGTTCAATTTTGCAAGTTAGCGTAAGGTTTCTTTTCACAAAATCACAAAACTTTAGTTTTTACCTTGAATTTTCGGAGACTGAAGTGGAAAGACAGACAGACAAGCAGGCACAATTTGGTTCACAGGATGCGGATAAAAATCCGCAGGTACGCCCCTGAAGACTGGGTTGAATGGAGTCAACACCAAGGGCCCGAAACTTTGATGCAAGCGTCGCACCGACGGTACTGCCAGAGGGTCAGGAAGTGGACTCGATACTTAATCCGCCAAGGCGATCGGCTAATTCGCAAAGGACATGCCTTAACAGGGATAAAATCCAGTGTGTTTTCTTTAAATCCGACATTTGTCGATGGTCTGTTTTTACCCCTTGGTAAAACAGCGAGACGAAACTCACACATAATGGACACCCATCGAAAAAGACGAAAGCCGCCCCTGCAGCGCTTAACTTATTTACGGCCCCCCAATTGATGGGATTTCGGAGACCCGGAGTCATTGAAGATCGAAAACTGACTTTTTTAATTTCGTAACGGCTCTCGTAGATGGACTCTAGCGACCGAAGCCATTGAAAGAGTAAAACTGACTGCTTGTAACGGCCTTCGTACGGGCGACCGGAGCCATTCAAGATGTAAGGCTGACTGAATACTTAACGCGACATGAAGCTGCATTTCCCCCAAAAGAAATTGCACCACATTGCGAAACTTCATGAAATGTTCTAGAATCATTCGGCAAGTAAATTCTCAGAAGCGTGTAAGGTTAGGTGCAAACAAAGCAATATTCGGCAATTTAAACCTACAAAAGGGAACTGTCAACATAACTCAATCTTAGAAAGACAAAATAGCGAAACTAACTAACAAAACTGCAATTAAAATAACGTTTTTGAGTCCTATGGAGCGGCAATCAAATTACGGAATTAATTCATACAGAGCGGCAATTTTTTAAAAGAACATTACAAAGTGTTTCAAAAACTTACTCGTCTTTGAGCGCATTTCCATTTCAGGCATGGATAATTGTTTTCCCAGATCTCCAAGGAAATTTCGCCGCCTGTGTGATAACTTGCGCGTTGTAGGGTTGTTTTCCGAATAAATTATATAGGCTGCTAGGGCCTACATCTACATCTAACATATTAAAAAACATTGCTTGTGACCAACGAAGTGTATTTCTTTTTGATGAATAATGAGTAACCATTTTGTCCATATTGTCTACACCTCCTTTAGTTGCATTGTAGTATATGATAACTTCCGGTTTGTGTTTAGGTTCGGTTCATATCGTTGTGTATTGTTGATAGCAAAGTAACTAGGCGCTCTTTCTTTGGGACATAGGAGCAAATGGTAACTTTACCATCTCCGCTGAATCCAAACATAGAGGATTGTTTTTCTTTATCTTTACTCTTCTTCATCTTCTTTGGGATGTAGGGCTTGTTTTGCTTTAGTGTTCCAACAATTGAAAGTTCCTAGCTGAGCAATAGAGGAACCGCGAAAAAATTGTCCAGGGTGACGTTTCTTCCAGATCCTTTGGACTGGAAGCATAACTCCCTTACAATTCGCTGTCCCTGATCCTTCTGGACCGTTCGGTGCTTTACCAGTATACATTTGTCAAGTAGTTGAATACGATGTTAGTGCATTACAAACCCACCAAACCTTTATGCCATACTTCGCAGGTTTGGACGGAACGTATTGAGTAAACCTTGTCCTACCTCTAAAAGGAAAAAGCTGATCATCTACCGTAACACAATCGGTTGGCACATATTTCGATGCTAGATTT
>JABXWE010056939.1:0-13561 GCA_014611495.1 Limonius californicus | reverse complement strand
GATAGGAAAGGTAAATGAATATGATAGGAATATGACCGGAAAGGTAAATGAATATGATGGGAATGTGATCGGTAAAGGTGATAGGAATATGATAGGAAAGGTTTATGAATATGAAGGGAATATGATAGGAAAGATTGATAGATATGATGGAAATAAGGAGGAAGAGATTGGTAAATATGATAGGAATGTGATAGGAAAAGTTTATGAATATGATGGGAATATGATAGGTAAAGATGATAATAACATGATAGGAAAGGTTTATAAATATGATAGGAAAAATTGATAAATATGATAGGAACGTGATAGGGAAATTTGATGGGAATGATAAGGAAAAGTACAAGGAATTGAATGAAAATGATATGGAAGTTCTGTTTGATAATTTTCATGGTAATGTTCTTGTAATTTCTGTGTTGTGATTAGTTTATAAGAGTGAAAGAGACAAAGCCACGAGTAATTCCCTGAGATAACAGTTTTATGTTTGAGCTAGTTGGCATAAATTGTTGGTTTTAAACCATGACTCTTATTACACAACAACTTTTTGTCGCTACCAGCGTGGGGCGATAATTATATTTATTAAAGGGCGAATAACCATAGCAGTATATATATATATATATATCCGATAAAAAAACATCAGATACTAAATATGGTCGACAATACCTAAACGAACATGTTTTTACCGTGCACGAAAAAGATTAGTTCTTTTTCTAAGTCAAATCTATTTCATTTTTTGGTATCGGGCGCCCATGGGTTTTGGTTTTTCAAATCTCAAGGTCAATACAATGTCGCATAAGTATTTCAATGTCATATGATAAACATGAGAGATAACCAATATTTAGTTCGAATATACATTTACCCTGTACTGATGAAACTAATCTGTGTGAAACCATCGCAAGGTTATTGTATGTGTCGTTCAGCTATTTTTTATACGTAATTATCTACTATTTAGAACTGATAAGGGCTACTAGGGCGAAACGATTTTGGGGTCATTCCAGTGTCAATGAATTATATTTGTTAGTATTTAAATGTACTGCAGAAGGTTTATTTACTCACAAGTAGTACACTAGATTCGCTTAAATCTGAGTATGTAGTCTTGTAAGTCCCAATGCAATTTAAAAATGTTCCTAGGCGATTTCAGTACCTTACTTGCTTGAACGTAAACAGAGTACAAAAGTGAATGAGCACCCTCTCATTCTAAAGCATAGAGAGAGAGAGTATGAAAGCAAAAGGTTTTAAAATACAAGTGCTCTCGTTGCGAAGATTGCGCCTCGAGTAAAAGAAGTCATGTTAAAACGCAGCAGAAATAAAAAGAATGCTAAAGTGGAGGCAACTACTTAGCGGATCTTGATCTCGTTAAGTAGTTATCCTGACCAAAATAAGACAATTTGCAGCATCATAAGGACATAACTCAATAGTCGTCCCACGTCTAATGCTATCAACTCAAGCCCGTAATACGGTTTGCAATTATCTCGGGAAATTGAGAATCTTATCTGCTTCATTATGAGAACGACATTATTCAAAATAAGCGACCAACCGTTAAAAACGAGACTTGCTTGCTAACAAACTTTCGGTAATGATTCGAATTGAAATATAAATTAACGCGAATTTGTAAGCACGAGATTTTATCGCTCCGATACAAAAGTTTCCTAATTAGCGAATATTTTATCTCTCCCACCTAAAACTGCAGCTTTTTTCCCCAATAAATATCTGCAAGGCACCGCCGATATGTCAATAAGTTTTCCAATTAGTTGCACTTTACAGATGTAGTGGAAATCAGAACGATCTGCGTTTCCTCATATCCCCATTTTTGCGCGATGTTTTTCTACCACATCTCTTTTTTCCAGCTATATTTCACATATTTTGTTTGAAAACAGAAATACATCAATGACAATATCAGGAAAAGGGATCGCATTTTGCGCTTTTATAAAATTGAATCTGAAGTGCGCATTCTTTTGCAAGATATATCAATATGCGAAGTGACGGGGCGATATTCGAAAGTTTTGATTTTATACACGCCTAAGCTCCCGGATTCCCTTAAACTTTTGCGCTTCCCGCGGAACTCCACGTTGTACTGCAGTAAATGAACTGAAGGTTACTTGACCGACTTAAGCAAATTTAGATTTCATAGGAGCAAACTCGGATTATCCAAATTACTTATAAGAGACGAGCTGAATTTTCAAAGAGAAAATTGTTTTGTTTTTGAAATTTCTAATTATTAAAGTTGAAATTACAATCTTACAGACTCAGTGGGCTTCACAATGATAATTCAATATCTATTTAAACACACACATATATCCTCATTATTTAACCTCACAAACTGGTTACTAATTTGGGTTTCTAAAAGCTTGAAACCTCCACATCCTAATCTATAGGGCAACTGGAGCCCTCGGTTCACCTACATCAACAGGTTTACTTATTTCTGTATTTTTGTTGCTGGTTTCAATCAATATGACCTCAATTTATTATTTAAGATGAAATAATCTGTATATCCACAATTTTATTACTAAAAATTTAATTCCAGATATATAAAGCTAATGCTTTTCATATGTTACATTCGTATTCTAGTCCATTGCGCGATGAACTATGGGCCTGTTTTTGCATTCAACTTACTATTTTGAGGACAATTTTTTATAACAAACAGCTATGTCTTTGAGTACATCTATGTAAATATCATTTTTTATGTTATATTAACTTCAGCAAGAGATTTGATTGGTTAAATAAAAAATTACTTAATTTAAATGTAATATAAAAAATTGCTCCGATGTGGTCCACTGTTTAGAGAACTTGACTGAGGTGCGGAAGGTCGGGAGTTCAAACCCCCGAGCCGACGGGTAAAATGCGGTTGTCTACTGCCTGTCCTCACCACATCACTACGTGACATTCATTTGGCCGTGATAACCGGGAGTGAGAGCAAGGATACGGGAGCTCTGCTCTTCTGCTTTGCAGGCCGAACCCGTTCATGTGGTGTAGAGCCTCACCATTATTTATTATAGAAAATTACATTATTTATAGCAGATACGTTTTTCGCCAAATAGAAGAACGAGAGGCCGACCTAGAAGGATGTGGAAAGATGTTAGGGAAGCCATGGAAAACAGAGACCTGCAAGAAGAAGATTGGAGAAATAGGATATTATAGCTCACACATAAAACTGTCATCTCAGGGAATTAAAGAAGTGTCTCTGGTCTCTACTCGTGGCTTCGTCTCGTTCAAAAAGTCTAAACGTTAAAAGAAACCTCGTGCAAATTCCTTCAACCCTCACTTTGCTTTAATGTCACCGTAACTAGTTTATCTTTTATCAGCACCAACCTTTACACTGTAGTTAGGCACGCTAAAATTCCCCTGGACAGCTACTCATCTGGTACACAGACTGCATTCACCTCCACCTGGTTGGTACAGCTCTCCGTGGACTCTTCCCGTCACATCGTACTTTACTATTTTTTATTTGCGACGATTAAAACCACACTAATTTTGATGATGCTGTATTCTCCTTTTAAATATTACATTTTTTGTGACATCCGAATTAAAAAAACCGAATACCAACCCCCAAACAAAAACAAACTTCATTTTCTAATTTACCTTAATTACCAATAAAATACATTTTTTATGATATTCCCAAAAAAAAAGCAAAAGTAATCTCTAATTTAAAATTTAGTAATCGTTGATCGTCGGGGAAGAGGTTTATTTGACAGGGAAAACACGTCTTGCCCCGGCGGTGATTCAAAGGTGAATAATTCAATTATTTAATCGAATTTAGAACCTTACTTTTACTTGACAACCAATGAAATTACAAAGATTATGACAGATGGGAAAGCTGTCAAGCTGTCAAATCCCATTTTTTTAAATATTATTAATTTATGCAACAAATCATAATGAAACTTTTAGATGACACTAGGATTACGCCTAAAACATATTCAACTGTTTCCGCATATAATTTATCATTCTATATTTCTGATAACTATTACAGTGTTTAAAACTATTGTAAAATTGTCAGTGTTAAATTAGACCCTATTTTCATACCGTATATAAATTCACAAAACGGTTTACCATAAGTTTCATATTTTCTGTTGCCTATTTCATTGAAAATGTATTATTGCAATTGAAACGCCTTGTACATTTTCCAATTTTTAAAATTTCCAAATACTTTTTTTATAGCGAAATATTAATTTTATATTCTTGTTGGTTGCGAAAGAAGACGACCCCAACATACAGTTGTATACAGAACGCCCTGTATATTAAGACACCTTTAAATAGGATGGAAAGCTGTGCTAACAATTCCCTGAATCTCTATTTTAGGCCCTTTTGTTGGTTGCTAGGGAAACGATAAAAAAGTATCAAAGCAATATATTTTTTTAAATAATTATATCTCCGTCTCAGTATGTGAACTATCAACAAATTATTTATAACTCCATAACGATATTGTATATCTACAAATTGCTATAACCGTCAGTGTATTAATCTGGTGGTGGTAGCCCAGCTGATAGAGTAGAAAGCCGATTATAGCTTGGGTTCGAAACCCCAGTATTACCTATAAATACCTGCTGCTGCAACTCACCATACACAATTCTCCAATCCGGTTGGCTACGGTAGAATCTTAATACCAACAGCCTTCTCTGTAATTTCTGTCGTTCGGATTCGACGTTAATCTATAGGTCTACCCTAGCACTGAGCAGAAACATGGGGTAGAAGAGAGGCCGGTGTCCAGCACTGGGGCAAGAAGGCTATTGATCATAATGACAATATTATTTTAAATGTTATCTAATTTTACATTTTGGTGTAGTCTATCCCTTGCTGGTCATAAAGAAAACGACCTCATTTTATAGTTGCAACAAAACGCCCTGTATATAATGACACCTTTAAAGTGGGTGTAAAGTTGACAACATAGGTGTTGAGCATTCCTTATTCCTCTATTAGGTCTATTTGTTGATTTGCTATGAATACCCTAGAAATATATCAATACTCAATACAACGATATCAAAGTGTATTGTTTGTTTAGAAGAATTATTTTTTTAGGAACTATTATTGGTCCATCTCATTATGATAACTACTACCAAATTGGTTATAATTTCTTACCAATATTGTAACTTTACAAATTGCTTTAATTTTCAGTAGATTAATCTCAGTGGTGGTGGTAGCTCAGCTGCCAGGGCGCTTGCTTTCTATGGCTATTGTAGCTTGTGCTGCAACCCACCATACACAATTTTCCAATCCAGTTGGCAGCTGTGGGATCTTAATGCCAAAATCCTGTTAAATTTCTGTCGTTTGGAATTGACGTTAAAGTCTCTCGTTTCCTGCCTCAGCGCTAAGGAGAAGAACGTGAGTGAGAAGAGACCGGTATCAAATAGTGAGAACAAAATGACTATTGATAATGATAATGATGATATTAGACTAAATATTAACTATTTAATTTCTCGAAATATTGGCTTACTTTTGTATTAGCTGTTGGTTTCAATAACAATGACCGCTAGCATTTATTTTCATCTCGAACACCCTGTATACTTGTACATTATTAAACGCAAGCTAAAACTATAAATAGGCTCACAAATTCTTGTATTTTTGATCCTTCTTGAACTTCTTATAGCAACATTAATTTCTCATCCTAGTCATTCTGTCACTAAATTTACTATTCTTTATCGGTGCTATAGCCCAGAAATGGTTTTTACCCTCACCAAGTCAACGCAAATATTATTTTTTATCTCATATATAATATCGCTCGATAGTTACAATATTCAGGGGTCCCCCCTAATACAACAGGGACGCTACCGCTTCAGGCTAGTCTCATATTAGTTTCAGTCTAGGATAAATATGTGCTGTTAAAGACCATTTTCAATATACACCCACCTACGCAATATTTAATAGCTTTAGGGGATTCCCCCAATCTTGAAGCCGCATCTCCTGGTGCATATATATGATACTGATTTTAATTCTCAATGTATTCCAATATAATATAATTTATCTTCAAGCATATTTAAGGGTATTTCCCTAACGCAAGAAGTGTTCGAATGTAAAGAAATGCTTAAATTAAAACCCCATCTGGAGACAATTCCAAACATTAAATTAATTAAGGGTTTGGCCGTGACTTTTCGTAAGATATCCGTGGCTATTCCATAATAATTACACATGTTACTAATGAACTCGTAAATTCGACTAAAACTCTTGAACGCTGTGAGAACAACAAGGAGGTCAATGTTTTTCTAAAAGCCGGATGGTTGAGTGGTGGAAATCTTTTAGAGACGGGAGAACTCATGTAGAATATGAGCCGTATGTTCGATGATCTCCATGTTCGGTTAATCGTGAAAATGAAGAAAAGTGGAGGAATTCGCTCAACTATATATATTTCGTTGGAAAACCGAACTCAGCCAACCTAGATCCAAGAACTGGATTCCTAGCTTTGCCAAGCTAGGATAAATGGAGAGTGATAGAGTAGTAACACTAATAAAAAATCTACAGTTAAGCTGGCTTGACTGATAGCACCTTATAAGGATCCCTGCCAGAGCTCGGAACAATTGTCGCAGGGTATCGGGGCCCTCGCCGTTGGGTCAATTACAAACTCATAGTAAGAAGATTTTAGAGGAACAATATGTCCCTCAGATAAGGACGGACTGTACAACGACGAATAACCAGAAACTGAATACGATTCGGAATATGGAATACCTCTTTAACCGGAAAGAAGGTAAAGATACTAGAAATAGCACAAGTTAAAAGATACAAAAGGTATGCCCACCCAGAGATATGTGGAAGCACTTATAGGAACCATAGAAAACCAAAAGCAAATCTTGAGTGACATCAAAATACTAAGAGGAAAAAAGCAAAGGAAGAGGAACTAGAGGTAAAACTCGAATCCAATGGCAAGACAGCATCAGGAAGCGGCTAGGAATAGGAAGAACAACATCGAGAAACTCATGAGAATGGCGAGAGACCCCAATATCTAAAGGAGGTGGATAGGACGCAACACCATACGGTTTAAACGGCAATGGAGAAAGATGAAAAAGAAGAAGAACAGAAGAAGAAGAAGAAGAAGCAGAAGAAGAAGAAGAAGAAAAGTTGGAATACCTTTCTGGGGTTTCAAATGTATGTATATAATTTTATTTTTGTTCCACTTTCAACTTGACCCATATGTCTTGTTAGAATCAAGGAATGTCCCCAATAAAATTGTGCTACCATAGATTCACGTAGACTAAGTAAACCTTCCAGAGTAATAATATGTTTCTACTAATTTTGTGCTACCAACCCGTCTCTCTGTAGAGATCTAACCATCATCAACAACCATTTTTTGCTGTGCAAGCAAACATAATTGTTACATTTTATTCCATGGTAAATCTTACAGAAGCATATTATGAAGATTTCGCTCAACCGAATGAAACTATAGCTTCAATGTATTAGGTTGCGACTTTAATATCTTCGGGGGATGCTCTTAACCTTAACTTCTATTGATTTTATTTCTAACTAAGCGTTTATTGCCTTCTATGGTAACCGATCCTGTATAGTAATATTTAGGTAATCTTTCTAAAGATGATTTTTAGGATATTTTTATATTTTACAATGTAACAGAATCATTTTCTATTTACTCAGTAGTTAACCGTACACCAATGATACAATCATCAAAAGGTATTCCACTCAGAATAAACTTCACACAGGAATACGCAGGAAACGTGTGTTGCTAAAGGTAATGTCAGAGCATGCATACTTTAATAGCTAATATTTCAAACTTTTCGCTTCTATTAGCTTTAGGCGATTCACCAAAATCTTACAATTTGCTCCGCTGGTTTGTTACACTGATTTGACTTTTATAAGCGTTGACGTTTGCCCAATATAACCTTCCTCCCTTCATCTTTAAGGGAATTCCCCCAAGGGTTGCATTTTCCTGTATTATAATTTTTTTAGGGGTTTGGAATCTAACGTTTTTAAGTTTCTTATTCCATATTTAATTCTAGCTCACTGTTCTGTACTCACCTTGAAATATATTCCGTTAGAAACAATTATGATAGAATACTTGAATGGTTAACATTCATGTATGCTTGCTCTAATAATTTCAGGAGAGCCACTAGAAATTGGTGTGTGGTTTGTTCTTCAAAATTTACTACATTTAGAAAACTTATCCGATTATATATCCCACGATAGTAATTCTTTGACCGTTTAGAAGCTAAATTTTTCGTGATCATCTTTATAGGAATATCTACATAGTCATACAATTTCCCGCAGTAAAATAGAACAACACTATATCCCGTTTAAGAACAATAGTGATAATATACTTTACATTTTAATTTCAATTTCAAAACACTCGATTTTTAAAAGCCCTAGTGAAATCCAGTCCAATCTTATAGCTGTATTATATTGAGTTTATTCCCGTAATAAATAATACTGCATACAAAATATTTAACAGGATTCTTCCGAAGTCATATTTTCCTTATATATATTTAAGTTCTTCTTCGACTGGTTTGTCTCTTGGGAAACGTAGCGACCTTCTCGCCTATGCATGTATTATGCGTTTTAAAATACCACAGACCTACAGCTTAACGTGAGCTCCGAAAGACGGCAAGTGTAAACATTTCTACTCCAGAGAAGATGTTCTAGGCAGAGTACCTCATTGGTTTGCCATTGCTTTGCGTTCAAAATCCGGCAGTGGGAATTGAACCCTTCAGCCTACTAAGTATAACGTTGACCTCTAGCCCACGATCGCCTCAATATAATACGATGAGTTATTGAGAGACCTACACATGAGCCCCACATTGAAAAAAATATTACTATTGAAAGACGGAGGAATGTTGCCGTAATAAAATTGATCTCCCTTTTATATTTAAAGAATATTACAATATTATTACATAAGTTGTTGAAACAACCCAAAGGGCACACTTCAAACATAAACTTAAAAAAACTCTTATCACAGGGTTAATAATATAAATTTTGATAACTGCTGTATAACCTTAATTTCTTGCGCACGTTAACTGGACAATACGAATGATACAAGGTAGTTAACATGAACTTATAAAATATGGATGCAACAAAGAAATGAATTAAATGTTATCGAATTATGTAATTTTTGTTAGAAAACGTTAAACAATTTTAACAATTGGTATTGGTACAATTGGTGGGAATGGTAAAGTCACATAAAATAAATTGTACGGTCTAATTTAACAAATCACTTTCAAACGGACCCACCTTTTCGCATAGAAGCACTTGCCTATTTTCTTCTGTTAGTGGTAAAATTCACTAAATGAAATTACAATGGCACTCCTGCGCCCTGTAGATCTGGAACTTCAGAACGAAAGTCCATCACTTGCTGCCGTTTTCTAAGTTTCTCGCAGAAAAACTTTGGACTGAGTACCTTCGTATTCGTGAAATCATTTTCCAAGGTGATTAATCCAAAAACTATTTACTGCTTATTACTTCAAATATACCAATAAACTCATAAATACTTATATTTTCTTCTTATATTGTTAGCCCCAAACTTGCTGCACTTGTGCGATGTTACTTATTTGTTTTAATTTATTTTAAATTAAATTTGATTGCTATTCCAGTTGCAGTTACAGAATATAATCCGAATATCTCCTAAATAACTAACAGGTATAAAACTTTTGTCCAACTTGTAGATGATTCCTAATTTTGAAGTTTTGTTTGACCGTTTTAAACGTCAAACGCCACAGTATACGAACATACAATGTCATAAGAAAAAACGCATCGCGAATGTATAGATCGCTACTGAGTTTGGTTATACTTCGCCGTAATTTCCTGATTTCCGCTAAAATTTATAGCGAAATTTTTATCCATTTTTTACACAGATAAGATAGAAAATTAACGCTGAATTTGAAGCGTAAAATAGTTAAAACAAATATTTTATTTCCAAAACAGGAAAATAATGACAACAAAATTGCCATTAAATTGACGCTCGAAGCCGCCGACGAGCGGTCCTTGGTTCAGAATCTTGAGATTTAATAGCCAAGTCACCCGTTTGTTTCCCCTTATTATTATATTTAAAAAGTAACCAATGGGAAACAAATAAATACAAACAAGCAAAACATATGTGACTTCCTCAACCAATGAGGCAGCAGAATCAAATTAACACAAATTAACCAAATCTCAAATAATTAAATAACTTTTTGAAAATATCATTTGCATTAGGACTGATATTATAACTATATTACTTATTAAAAAAATAATTTTTGACACCTCATACGGCCTGTCAATTATTTGTTTATAACAAAGTTCATATTCATTATAAACATAAATCACCTTAAATTAATAATATTACAATTAATGATTATCAAACTCATATTGAAATGTTCTTCACACTTGTATCACAATATTACTCACAAAAAATATATAAATATACATATGTAAGGTCAATTTTCCTCCAAAATTACATGTTAGTTGACAGTTGTCGAACATAATACACACATCTAATATCATATTGTTATCCACCTCTAAAATTAAATAGCTCTAGTATCTTCATACAATTATTACGACTACGAACAAGCAAAACGAAACAGAGAATTCAAAGGCTAGACACCAGATCAACCCAAACAAAATCAACGGAGATGACAAACGCTAATTGAACATGACTTTTACTTGGTTTTAACAATTTATTTTTCAGGTTCAAGAAATCTAAATAAGTTAATTTTCTATTAGTTTATCTAAATCAAGGTTCATATAACACAGCAACATGTAAATTACATTACATGGTTTTGAATTGTCCTAATTGTTACCGAACCAGGTAATTTCCAAAAAGGGGATTCTCTTGTTGGCTAAAACTTTTATTTCTTTTCCATTATTGTAATCTCCCTTTCTGGCTTATTTTGATTATTTTGGGACTCACTTATTACACTGATAAACATTTAATTAAGTAGTCGATACAATAATCCCGGTTCGATCCCCGAGTTCAACTTCTACAGGGAAAGATTTGAAGTATACTTTCAAAGGATATCTTTAGATGCCCTGAAAAGCCTCTACAGTTGAAATTACCCATGTATATAAAAATGTAATCCGTACTCCATAATTAAGATATCTTCTCATACTACGATTGTGTATTACCCAATTGAAATAAATTCTAATCATATATTCCATGCATCAAACGTAATTCTCCGGTTTTCCGTTTAATTAGGAAACAGGAGACTTCTCTGATTACAATCGCGACTTGGACCACAAAAAGTGGTTGTAAATTGGATTCGCACAAACAGCAAGTACTTGGTACTTCAGACCATCCCAAGAATACTCGCACAAACGGATTATTATTACTGACGGATCAACGTAACATGTTGCAGCTTCTGCTAGAACGGTGTATTATGAGCGCCGACTGGTATCTGCATCAAGTAGATGACACTTAGCCGCACATGTTCGTGTTCGCAGAAAATGCAAACTTCACGCGACACATTCTGTAACTTCTACCAGCACGTCTTGTAGAATGCAGGATGTAGATGTCATCCGCAAAAAATTCCAATCCAATTTTTGCGAGCGACTGGAAAAATCCTGGAAGTTTTACGGCCATATGTGGAGCTCTAAAAACGGATTCTTCCTTAAAAGACGCATTTATGGCTTCCTTTACGTGTACATATATGTTAATTTTTAAAACAACCACAACCTAAGTGTCAATTTGAATTTCCCACAACTATCTTGCACAATTGGGAACTATATGGTAGCATATGCACTTGAAAGTTCAATTCATCGTACTTCTTGTTTAAAAAGCATCGACATTGCTTAACGAAAATACCAGTTTAAACGGATTTTTATAAATAGAAGTTATTTTTAGGATCGACTTACCTGTTGATTCTTGAGAGCTATCCGATAACATAACAAATAGAACAGAAACGAAGTGATGTCAATTCAAGATTAACCTACAGCTACGATTTTGAGATAGGAATGTGGTTAGACAACTACCATCCTTTCAAGCTTAGCTAATTAATTAATCAATTAATTAGTTAATGAGAGCAGCCAGTTGTTAGAACCATTCGTTTCTCAGGCTTTTGGAATACTAAATAAACCAGTGAGCTATGGATAAATTTCAACTCAGGTTTAATGAAGCGACTTATATGTCGATTCTTGTTACAAGCTATTGAATAATAACAAGTATAGATAGAGTGGTGATGTTAATTAAATACTAAAACGGCTATTTAAGCATCTTTTAATGGACTATTTGTCTATTCTTCTTATTTCTTATGGTATAATAGCAAGAATAGACAAGTAAGTCGATGTAAATTACATATTTGTAGCAATAGCAATATTGTTTGATAATGTCATTCCTTTCGCTGTCAAGTAACTAATTATCTGTCAATATTGTCGAGAGTGTTTATTTTTAAATCGACTGAATTAGAGAAAAACATTTGAAACTACAATATTATAAAATAGTATAGATTTTTAAATATTAACAATAGACAAGCAAAGTTTTAAAATGAATGGTGTATTAAAATATTCAACATTATTGTCATGACCAAAAGACTATTATCTCCTTCCTGTAAATTATCGATATACAGCAGTGATATAATAGGAATCGATAACGAAGTCGCTGGTCATTGAACCCTTTCATTGTTTTAAGAAAATATTGCCTATTTTACTTGAATATTATCACATATTGAAATCATATTCCTCAAAACTGTATCTAGGATTGATAAACAAAAGCAGATAATTTTTGGACAAAATTTTGAAATAGTTTACCAACAGGGCAGTAGAAGCCAAGTTACCTCTAATTTGTGTCATATTATAAAAATACTACCCGAACTACCTAGATACTATCCAGACTATCTCAAGTCTACACAAAGTGCCTTGGGACTATCTCAGGACTGAAAACAAACCTAGAATATTCTAGGACTATTTGAAAATTAGCCAAATTTTACTGGGACTATCCCAAAACCTTACTTTAGGACTGCTACGATATTATCTCTGTACTACGTATTATCTATAGACAAGTTGGAATAAGGGTATGAGTGCCTTGAGACTACCCAGTCTACCTTGAGACTATCTGCGGACTTTCCAGTGTATCTTATTTTCTTCCAATCCTACCCAGACTACCTCGAAACTATCCAGACTATCTCGAGTCTACACAAAGTGCCTTGGGATTATCTCCGGACTTTATTTAGGACTACCACTGGACAACCCGCACAAACTCCAAACAACCTAGAATATCCTAGGACTACTTGAAAATTAGTTAAATTTTACTGGGACTATCCCAAAACTTTACTTTAGGACTGTTACGATATTATTTCTTTACTACATATTATCTATAGACAAGTCAGAATAAGGGTACGAGTGCCTTGAGACTACCCAGTCTACCTTCAGACTATCTGCGGACTTTCCATAGTATCTTATTTTATTCCAATCCTACCCAGACTACCTAGAAACTATCCAGACTACCTTTTTACTATCTTGTGACTACGTCTAGAGTACCCGTACTAGCTCAAGAATACCCAGAATTACTATAGGACTACCTAAACTACTTCCACATGTTGACGATCTAGTTTTGATGAACTTCTCCACCATATCTAGACTATCCACAAACCTCCCAAAATTCTGTGGCACTACTCGTACTTCAGCGGGACTTCCCTAGGATTACGTCGCGGTTACCAAAGCTCTCTCAGAA